>CM046432.1:65059213-65138609 GCA_025506505.1 Flaveria sonorensis
AAAATCTATGGTAATGTGACTATTTACCATTTTGGAGTTCTAAAGATTGACTTTGGAAACTGTTTACATATTTATAGTACCACGTGCCTTGGGTATTAAAATTAGTTGTTGAAAAAACCTGAAAAAATAAAAACAAAAAGTTTAAAATGTTTTTTCTCAGTAGGTCTAGAAATATTTAAATATTTTTTTTTGATTTGGGAATGTACTTGACGGCGAGCCTATAGCGAGACATTTGAATCTATGCCGACTACTTTATCATCACCATAGCTTCAATTTTTTGTAGTGTTATCCAAGGTATAATGTATTTATACAAATCGAGATGATGAAAAATTGGACCTATATGTCAAAGTAGTAAATTTTATGTAACTAAATTATTAAAAATTCGAATCAAGAAAAGAACATGATCACATATCCTTAACTTAAAGATCTCTCAATATCAATATGCTTTATATAAAAGATGAAATTTGGCGTATAAATACTCTCAAATCACATATGAATATGTAAAAAACATGTCACATCCAAAACACGACCATGGACAGGAATTGAAACATAACCATTTGATTTCCAAGTCTAGATAAAGCTGAAAACAGAGAAAAACAAACACCTCGTTTTCACTTCGATTTGATGAGACGAATCAAACTCATAATGGGTACATAGAGTTTCCTCAAAAGACATTATGAGCGTGCGCGGGTATATAACCAGACATGAGTTTAGAATCTCTCACTCTGTGCATTATGACTTCAAAATTTACAGCAGAGAAGGCCCTTGCTCCCCTCTGTGCTTTTGTAACTTTCCCTCCCTACTTTTCCATTCTTACAGGGCTGCTCGTATATTCGGTTCTAGTCTGCAGGAGAAAAACATGTTCAAGACACAGTAAGGAGAGTGTCCACAAGCCATAAATCCAGAGGAAAAACAATATGCAATTGTTTACTAGCAACTGATAAACTGGTATGCATGTTACTAGAGGTCATTTTTACTTGTTTACATTAAAATGAATCAATTTTAGCTGGTTTATATATCAAATAGGGAAAATTACTAAAATTGACAATTTAAACTTTTTTTCTTCTTCAAATGGATATCTTTTCAGCCTATAAGTCCTATAGACATTATATAAAAGCAGCCAATCATAGGGTTTGTTCGGACTTGTTGGCTAAGTAGTTAAAGGCTTAGCCGGCGGATAAGTTAGCAGGCTAATAAATCCACTAGACATACAGGTTATCAGATAAGTCCAATGGACATAAAAACCAAGCCGGTTATATGTCCATTTTGAAAAAACAACTTGATCAATCAAAGGGCTTTCGCACTAGCCAGCTATGCTGGCTAAAGGCTTAACCACGGGCCTAGCTTGTAGGCTAATATAGCCGATAAGTCTGCTAGACATAATCTAAGCCGATAAGCACAACGGACATACAGGCTTAAGCCGGCTTGTACGTTTGTTTTAAAAAAATTGGGTCAAAAAACCTATCCATTTTAGTAATTATCCCTATCAAATATGCCATCAAAGGGTCAAATAGGTTTACAAAGGTATTGAAAGTTGTTAAATTAGTATATTAAACGAATACACCTTCTCCGTCATTTTTATTCAAAGATTAAGATTGTTATTCTATAAATAATCTTTTAATATGATAATTAACCACACCTTATTGATTTTTGGCGAAATAATGAATTGTAATAAAAATTGTTAGGAGGTCAACTCAAACCAAGTTAGCCTGTTTGGCAGGTACTAATAGTTATTGAACATTTTAACCCAACTGTTACCCACCCACTGATATGCCACTCTACATATTATTATCTGGTTAAGTACGTGTTATTACGTGGGAAACGCGAATGATCTGTTGCTAGTTGCACTGCCATCTGATCGAGTAGAGATGCCACCCGCAAATGGCATAGGCCTCGAGCATGAGATGAGTTCTGAAATGACACCTGCCATGGAGAAACTTGCCTCTCCATCAAACATATCTTGTTTCATGATCTTTCACTGCCACTTTATAACCAGAAGCCACTCTTTTGATCAAAAACACTGCTGTCAAAATGAAAAGTGTAATTACTTTCTTCTTTCTTGCTTTCATAACTGTATTCTTCAATTCACAATCTTTATCTTCTTTTTCAGCCACAGTTCCAATAATAGCTCTTCGCCTAACTCGTCTTTAGAACCCTGTAATTCGAACAATTGTAATAGTTTATCACTGACCATACTCAATTACTCATAGTACATGTATATAGAATATTTCAATTGGATTATGTGTTATTTTAACGGTCAAATGTGTAAAGTCTAATCTGAAACTATACAACTATTTGGTAGTACGCACCTGCAGAGGATGTCGATTGATATCATCATCGTAAATGTTAGATGACATAGGGAATTCGAAGGTTGTTCGTGACCAATCTTGTTGATCAGTAGAGACATCATCTTGTAAATTGGTTGCATTTGGGACAGATGAACTTAACTCAACATCCATAGAACAGCATGCCATGGTTGAACCTCTTAACATTCATGCTTAAGATAATCGGTATCAAGACTCGCGTCAATCATGTCATCATCATCATCTCCATTCACAGGAACAGAATTGCATAAAACCTCATGATTTTATCCTTATGAATTGAAATAGTTCATGATCATGTATTCCTTCATCAATGCACTTATCCTTAACATGAAGTCACTCTCTTTATAGCATACTACCAATTCGGGCAATTCAATTCCAATAAATGCTTATCAACGCGAAACCTAGTGGCATTTGCTAACAAATGTGGATGAACCTCTCGTGCTGATGGAGACTTTCTAAAAGCTATATGATCATCATGATTACTGGTTTGATCATGTTCTGGCCCACTGTTCCAGAAGTCGACTTGGTTATCATTTTCATTAGACAAAAAGGGATTTGTACACCTAAAGCTTTTATTCATGCTTGAATTTAGCTCATCTGTGTTGAAAGCACTGTTGAATCCAAATAAAGTGTTATTTAGAACCGCACTACAATACAAATTCTTCGATAAAATATGCAAAGAACATCAATGCTAGTCTAACTTGAGATAAAGCACATACAATACAAGAAATATGTTAGCTTATTGGGAAGGAAACCATATAAGATTTACCAGTTTTCATCGTCATTACATGCTGGAAGGGTTTGGAGAATCCGCAAGAGCTGAGAGGCAGACATGATTTGCAATCTTCTAATCGGAGATGGCAACTACAAGAACAAAGGAAGTGTATAATTGTACTAGGCGAGTTCGTAAAGAGATCTTGTACATTAGTTAACACCGCTAGAATAACGAGTATCACCGATGATAGACTTATCCAAATATAAAAAGCTTTTGAAAAGTATAATTAATAAAAAAGTAAACGTTTCTCAGTAACGTACGATTACTCACATACATCATATGCAAAACTAAGTTCGAAGATCACTGACAAGGATATCATTTAGACAAGTGTTTGTGTTTATGCGTGAATATTTAAATTATAAATGTTTGTATTGAAGAAAAGATCAAATATATATGACGTGCATGCATTTATTTAATATGTACAAATGCACGACGTGTGTATAATATATGAAGAGCTCCACCACTAAGTAACAATATTAAAAATAAACATGAGCAAAGTATAAGGCTACCACTACGAAAAAAATAAAAAAAATTTAAAAAAATTAAGCAGCTTATTACGTCGAAACAACAACGAACACAAAATTATCAACCGCCATGATCTGGTCTATTAATGTATACTTTACGAATTGAAAACTAACAGTACTTTGTCACAAACGAGTTGTAAAGTTGTAACCCTTTCATTTCGCTAGAAGAACGGTAGAAACAAATAGAAAAGATAATTAATTAATAAATTAAAATTTAATTAAATACATTGTTGGAAAGTTGTCAAAAAATGAAAATATAAATATAATATAAGTTGTTGGAAAAATTTTCAAAAGTACAAAAATTAAAATTTAATTAAAAAATAAAGTGCTTTTTAGAAAGTTGTCGGAAATTTATCTGAACTTTAACACCTAATTTTGTCGAAATTTGTTGGAATTTTTTTAGAAAGTTGTCCGCTTCTCAACAGAAACTTTTTTGTCCGAAATAATCGTTACTGATAATTTTCCAAAAAAAGTTTCGTCGGAAATTTAACAATTTTCTAGCATTGGTAGAATAACTAAACAATGTTCACCTGAAAACCACCAGAGTCTGCGTATATTATTCAGTAATAATCATCATCACCGGTGAACGTATTACCGCAAGATAAGTCTATTTCATGCATGTACATGCGAACAACAGAGAGCCGGGGAGGTACTGACACGAAGGTATATGGAAATCAGGCAACGATTTCGCCGGAGATGACAGACATAAGCTGCCGGAAACCGAGAGAGAGAGAGAAAGGTGAATCCGGTGAAGGAGCATATATAAATGCGAGCAACAACTGATCCACCATTTAGCTGTCTCTTATAGCTTTGGCGACATGGGGATATGTTTGTATATATTTTATTTTGAGAATTTAGAATTCTTTTTATTCGATTTATAATCTAACAACTAATATGTAAGTTTTGTTATTGATCAAAATTCAAAAACGCAATTAGTATGTTAAGCTAATATTTTTTAAAGGACCAACGGGGTAGTGCTCGATACATGGTTAAACAGAATATATTTGGGTTGTCTCTTGAATATCTTTTTTTTAATTAATATTAAAACCTCAAGGAAATATTAAAAATTAGGGTTATTTACATAGATGGTCACCATAGAATGTCCATACTTCATACTGCATCTATGGTCTCAAAAGTTAAAAAATTATAGTCATGGATGAATTGTTCGTCAAATCGTAACACTAGTGATCTTTGACATTAATGAACATTAGTTTTTTTTTCGGTGACTATTATCATTGTTATAATTAGACTTACATAAAAATACATAAAGAAAAGGAAGCTTTAAGGGTAGCTAAGTCATATTTCATCTTCTTCTTGGTACATCAATATCACTTTTTTCCCATTTCTTCCCCTCCATGTACCATGTAAATGCTCATCATTAACCATACCTAAGGGTTCTTAAAAAATATCATCTGTATAAATAAAATCTACTAGAATTTAAAATAAACCGGTAAACTTGAATAATAATCTGGTTTCTCATCAATGGGGGGGGCGCATCATCATCGAACTCTAATAGATGGGGATAAGGCAGGGCTGAGGTTTGTCTCTATCCTTATCAAAGGGTTGGGATTTATGGCAATTGAAACTAGTATGTGTTTAGTATTCGAAACAAACGATTGTGTTAGCATTTGGTTATGCGTTGTGGCATCAATGAAAACATTTGGTTGCATGGTGTTGTCATTGAAATTGAAACGATGAGAGAGGTTAAAACATCAGGATATATATGGTTAATAGGATGACGAATCGAGTTGTTACTTGTTTCTTTTCCCATTCATGGTTTAACCTTTTTAAGCACCTTTTTATTGAACAACACCTCCTAGAACTTATCTAGGATAAATTTTTTTCTTAAGTTTGTAACCCACAATCTCTTCTTTATGATACTGAACTCTGTCACTAAGACCCAACCCCCCCTCTTTGTTTTTAGTGTCATCTATAGTTGGATGATGGATGATGGTTTCATAACTATATATATATAGTATATATAAGGATGAAAGAAGAATATAAATATCATTTTACTAAACTTCAAGACATTTAATACGGTTTTCAAGCACAATGTACAAATATTTTATGCCATATTTACTATTGTGTCTCAATTAATAAGTTCTGGTAATCAATAAATTATTTAATGCATATTTTTAGTATATTATTAAATATGAGATTATTAATTTTTTATATTAAATATATCATATTTATTTTTAATAATTATTTAATATTTTGAGATTATTTAATTTATATATTAAATAATATATATTTTAATATATAATTATTTACTTGTTATATTTTTATAACTAAATACTTCTAAATTAAGTATTATATTATTAAATACTTAAGTATTAATTCTTACATATTGTCTTAGTTGTTATAATAATAATAATAATATAATAATAATAATAATAATAATAATATAATAATAATAATAATAATAATAATAATAATAATAATAAATAATACAAAAACAACAGTAGCAGCAACAGAAACACCAACATGACGACAACAACAACAATGATGGTGATGATACTTTCTAGGGTATTTTAGGTTTTTAAAAAAATGTAGTTTCGTGAATAAATTTGTTATTAGTAACGTATATTTAATATGTTTCAAATATAAAATACAATAATAATAACTAATAATAATAATAATAATAATAATAATAATAATAATTAATAAGTTAATTATATAATAATACAAAATATTCCTTATTGCCGATATAATTCATACTATTACTTTGGCTGGTGACACTTTCAACTTTTATTTTATGACCAACAACAGTATCAGTGACATATTATCAAAATATTACCTCTATTTATATTTTTTTTTGGCTAATTTAGGTTGTATGTTTATTCATATCATTCATAATCACTATTGTGAACGAATCATGTGCAAACCAAACGTATATATTTGATAATTATGTTACCAGAAACTGTTATTAGTAAATTAATAAAATGGATTATTATCAGCTAATGATAAATATTTTGATATTATAATCTAATATTTCCTAAAATTTATATATATACTTTATATATAAGGATGAAAGAAGAATATAAATGTCATTTACTAAAATTTTAAGACATCTAATACGACTTTTCAAGCATAATGTATAAATGTTTTATGCAATATTTACTATTTTGTCCCAATTTATAAGGTTTTGGTAATTAACATTTTTACTACGTATTTTTAATACATTATTTAATATTGTGAGATTATTTAATATTATAATAAAATTATATTATATTATAATATTATAAATTAATATTTAAATGTATATTTACTTGTTATATTTTATAACTAAATACTATGTAATTAAGTTTTATATTATTTAATACTTAGTATATAATCTATTATCGTCATAGTTACAAACAACATTATGTTATATTATTTATAACTAAATACAATTTTATAGTTACAACAACATTGTGTTATTCTATTAGTTACATTTGATAGTATGTTTTTGTCATGTTATCGTATCTGTAATAATTTAATATTAACGTGCCGGTAATCATAATATAGTATTGTGCATTTGATATTAGTTTTATTTGAACGCTTTCAAGGTATTAGTTTTAATTGGTATTTACGACCTATCAAATATCATATGTTTAGAAAACTGTATCTTGACGTTATAATAACGAATCACTTAACTATGTGTACATATCAGGAGATTCATAATATCTATATATTTAGCTCAACAAAACCAAGATAACATTGAAAACTATAATTGCGGACGAAGCGCGAGTCTAATATGCTAGTATTTAGATGTACAAACAACAAATATTTATAAACTGATGTTAAGAATTAATAAAAAAATTTGGTGAAAATTAATTATATTGTTTGGCATTTATTGATAAAACTAATTAAATTAAATTAAGTTATTTTTTTTAAATATTGCCATGGTATAGCTATTTTCACATCACCAATCAGCACATCACTAAGATAAAGTTTTGTAAAAAAAACCGGTGGAAAAGACCAGTCCGGTTTAAAAAACCGGTTCAAATCGCCGGTTTGTATACGGCCGGTTTGGTATCCCAACACTCAAAACTGGTTTAAAAAACGGTTCATAAGGGAAAAAACAAATTAAACCGGTTTCTCTGAAAAACGGGTTCAAAATCGGTCCAAACGGTTTGATAGTTCGAGTACTTGTTACAAAAAAGTGGTTTAAAAAACCAAACTGGTTTGAAAAAAATCAATTTATCTTATACAATAAAATTGGTCCGTTTACAAACGGAATCTGTTTGAGGAAAAAAATCGGTTGGTACACCTCTACTAACATATCATCTCCACGCCCCACGCAAGTAGATGGGTGGTAATAGCGTGTGGTCCTGGGTCCAGGTCCACTTAGGCCCTCTCGCACCGGTCCACAGCCACTCCCTCCGGCCTAAAGCCCACCATATTAGATTTAGTTTTATGGGAAGATCATGAGTCAAGTCTCACTTTTGAGCAAAATGCTCAGAGTTGAGCCAATGGATTTTTCCAGTAATGGTGATGTAGCGCACGGTATGAAATCGAAGCTCAAACACGTTGATTCTGTGAATACCCTGTGATGTTTTCACCAAACCCAATTCGACCAAAAGTCACCCGAATTTGAAGAGACAAACTGTTTTTTCAGAAATGATCAAGTGTCCATTCACATTACATCAAGACAGTTTAAATAACAAGCCAAAATTCGAATGGGCCTAAAACAAACAACCATGGGCCAAACAAAAGCCCAAAACCCAACGAAAACTAGAAAAAAAACATAAAAGTGGCCCAAAAACATTTAGAGGCCTTATTTTTGAAAAAATAACTTGATAACCCGCCTATGACGGGTTACCGTGACGTAGCTCTCGTTTCCGGTCGTTTTGACTGGTAGCACGTCAGCAAACGGAGGCTCGTAGCCCAGGTTATGCCCATTTTCGTGCAGCGCGGTCTTGGGTGATCGGTGTCGAAGACCCGATCAAATAAGAAAAGAATTTTGCTTGTTTTATGATCCTTAATACCTTAATAGTTAGGGTAAATAGGGTGTCGATCCCACGAGGAGTCCGTGGATGGTGTCACGCGTAACTGATTCAAAATTATTACTTACTATTGTCACTAAACTGTAAATTAGAACTAAATGAAATTACCATAAAAATAATCACTTTATAAAGCAAGAAGAAATTGGACTTGGTTGAAAACTATTACGATGAAAAGGGATCACACCCGGGTTTCAGGAATGTAAATGAATATATAGCTAATGTTTTACCCAATCTTGAAGTTACATAGACATAACTTGCTTATCACGTATGTTGAAAAGTAATTGCGAACTTGATATCCGATGATGTAAATTAATCTAGTAAACTAACTAATGCCACAATCTAGAAACTTTAATTGCAATCACCAATTAATGAAGATAACTAATTACTACTCAATGGTTAACAATGTAAAACTGATAACTTGATAAGTAATAATCAAATCCTAACACGAATCTTTAATCAACACATCGTTCAAAACACATAAACGAATAAAAGTTGTTAAACAATCAAGTTTATGTCTTGACTAGGTAAACACATACGCATGCATAATCCAATCACAAACCGTCCACCCAGGGATGATCACGTGGTTTAGCCTTGCATCTTCATCATAATCGCTTCAATCTTGTCTTTTTTGCATACGAATCCTCGATCACTTGTGATTAGAGAGGGTTTTAATGACTCAAAAATGCTCTCGAAACCCTAATGTTAGGGTTTAAATAGGTTTTGAAATTTGAAACAACCCCCAAAATATCGCCTTAGACCGTAACTTACGGCCTATAGACCGTAGGTTCGGCCTACCTTCAACCAGACGGCCAACCTTCGTCTTACGGGTTCACATACGGTGTTGATACAGGGCCGTAAGTTACGGCCTCAGGCCGTAGCTTACGGTCTCCCTGCAACTTGCACAGTTTTCTTTATTTTCAGCACCTTTCAACCCGTAGTCTTCGTATCCTTTGTATCCTACTCAAATAATGTCCGTTAGCTTCATTTATCCTACATTTCAAACACGCAACAAAGTAATATTGTTCGACATATAAAATATATTAAAAATGCAATATTAACTATGCTAAGTGCATGCATATTAACCATCATCACATCCCCACACTTACCCTTTTGTTGCCCTCAAACAACTCTCTTGTACACTTTACACTAATTACTCAAATGCATCATAATCTCTTAACCTTGGTGAGTTAAGATCCCAAGGCATACCTGGCTCTAATGTTTATATTGTTCAAGATTGACAATCCAACAAGTAGCCGCTTGTTTGAAATCTTAGGATTACCTAACCAAGCATAACTTACCTTCGTTTCCACACACATGCATTCACCCTCTCACAATGATCACTCCTCTCGGGTTGATTTCTGGACTAGTGATATACTAGTATATCTGGAACACTCAAACCAGTAATGCACATTATTATCATAAGCTAGTATAACAATCACATCTCCATCAACTAACGCACTACAATACACAAATCAAGAGGTCTTTTACGGGTTGTACTATTAGGCTAGGGTTAAGGGTATGCAAAAGGATCTAACGTGGTAGATGGTGAATGAAATCCAATTCAAACATGCTAAATTTAAGAACTATTATAACTTGGATCACATTGACCCGAACACACTACAGGAATTCACACTTTTTTTTTTTCATACTTTGGTCATTTAACCTCATACATCGCCATTTTTTTCTTTTTTTTCAAATTTTTTTTTTCTTTTTTTTTTTCAAACAACTTAGACATGTAACAAATTGGATTTCACCACGCGACTTAATTAAAAAAAAAGGCTAAAGGTTTAATAGTTAATGATGTGGCTCATTCAAATGATACGTTGGGGCTCAAAGGGGCGTCTAAGGGAAAATGTTAGGGTAGGGGAGTCAAATGAAATGGTCTAAACAAAATGGCTATCCTAATGCCTCTATCACGTTTGTGCAAAGTAATGGTTCATGATCTCGAATGTATTAGTTACACGAGTTCTAAAATAGATGCACATTATGGTAAACACTAAATATAATAAAAGAGCAACTAATATATTCATGGAAAATGCTCAATTAGGCTCAATTCTCACGAAAACGAAGAAATGGTTAAGGATGTGACACATGCATGTTGTCAACTGTCTAGTTCGTTATACTTAACAAGACAATCCTACTTAATTTTTTAGAAACTACCAATTGGGCATACCTTCCTGTCACTTATAGCTAACCATGCCAAGGGATCTCTACCTATACACAAGCAAGTGATATTTAGCGATTTACATTGAGAAATTAGGTTTGATGCACAATTATTATTTGTTTTTTTTCAAAATATTTTCAACTTTTCTGAATTTAAGATTTTAATGTAGGATAAATGAAGCTTAACGGACATTATTTGAGTAGGATACAAAGGATACGAAGACTACGGGTTGAAAGGTGCTGAAAATAAAGAAAACTGTGCAAGTTGCAGGGAGGCCGTAAGCTACGGCCTGAGGCCGTAACTTACGGCCCTGTATCAACACCGTCTGTGAACCCCGTAAGACAGAAGGTTTGGCCGTCTGGTTGAAGGTAGGCCGTAACCTACGGTCTATAGGCCGTACCTACGGTCTATAGGCCGTAAGTTACGGTCTAAGGCGATATTTGGGGGTTGTTTCAAATTTCAAAACCTATTTAAACCCAACATTAGGGTTTCGAAAAGATACTGCCCCCACCCCAAGAACGAGTCTTGGAGCATTTTTGAGTCATTAAAACCCTCTCTAATCATCAAGTGATCGAGGATTCGTATGCAAAAAGACAAGATTGAAGCGATTATGATGAAGATGCAAGGCTAAACCACCCGTGATCATCCCTGGGTGGACGGTTTGTGATTGGATTATGCATGCGTATGTGTTTACCTAGTCAAGACATAAACTTTGATTGTTTAACAACTTTTATTCGTTTATGTGTTTTGAACGATGTGTTGATTAAAGATTCGTGTTAGTTGATTTGATTATTACTTATCAAGTTATCAGTTTTACATTGTTAACCATTGAGTAGTAATTAGGTTATCTTCATTAATTGGTGATTGCAATTAAAGTTTCTAGATTGTGGCATTAGTTAGTTTACTAGTTAATTTACATCATCGGATATCAAGTTCGCAATTACTTTTCAACATACGTGATAAGCAAGTTATGTCTATGTAACTTCAAGATTGGGTAAAACATTAGCTATATATTCATTTACATTCCTGAAACCCGGGTGTGATCCCTTTTCATCGCAATAGTTTTCAACCAAGTCCAAGTTTCGTCTTGCTCCATAAAGTGATTATTTTTATTGGTAATTTCATTTAGTTCTAATTTACAGTTTAGTGACAATAGTAAGTAAGTAAATTTTGAATCAGTTACACCATCCACGGACTCCTCGTGGGATCGACACCCTATTTACCCTAACTAGTTAAGGTATTTAGGAATCATAAAACAAGCAAAATTCTTTTCTTATTTGATCGGGTCTTCGACACCGATCAAATTTTGGCGCCGTTGCCGGGGAGACTGTGCGCTTGGTGTTTAGTTTAATTGATTGCTTTAGTTTTTATTTTGTTTAATTGCGTGTGTTTTGTTTTGTTTTGTTTTTCTTTCTGTTCTTTGTTACGCTTGGTGTGTTTCAGTGTGCAGGTGACAGGTTGCATGCATACTCGTTATTCGGGTCGGAAATCACCACTTGTTTTTGATCCAGAGATTGAGAGATCAGCAAGAGAAAATCGTGTTTTGCATAGATCGGGAATTCCAGTACCACCAATTTCTCGTGCCATTGAACAAGCAGCTTCTAGTTCATCTCAGTCAGTAGAGATGGAACCGGTAGATATCCCACAAGGAGGAAATGTAGCTCCGAACCAAAACCCACCCGTGAACCCTAATAATCCGAATCCACCCCCACCACCGAATAACAACCGCAACACCTTGAATCAACCACCACTCAACAATAACATGAATCAAAATAACCGTAATCAAGGAGATGACTTTGATCATGTGAGCATGCATAGTGTCCACACTGGTGATGAAGATTATGAAGATGAGTGGAATAACAATGAAGACCATATAATGATGCAAATTATGATGCTTGGGAGGGACATTTTGGTGGAGGTGATGGATATAATGGAAACCATAATTGGAGAAATGACCAATACGGGTGGAATGCACCACCTATCAATCAACAACGGGGTGGAGTTAATAATCATAATGTCAACCAACAAAGAAGACCTCAGAGAGCTCCTGTACAAGGCGTGGATAGTCATTTCAGACCAGCTATTTCTGAAAACCCGAATCCTATTGCACCTCCAAATCGTAGAGGAAGATCTTTTGACGTACGCCCTCACTATCTCACTATTCTTCCCGCGTTTAGAGGTACTGCAACAGAAGAACCATATGTACATCTTGCTGAATTTGATGCAATATGTAGCACTATCGGTGGAAATCACTTTACACAAGATGAAGTGAGACTGAGACTGTTTCAATTCACCTTGAAAGATAGAGCTAAGCAATGGTTTCTCACACTACCTGATAACAGCATTCATACCTGGCAAGAGATGCAAAGGGTTTTTCTTGAAGAATACTACTCTATGGGGAAGACTAGTGATGCAAGAGATGCCATTCGATCCTTTCAACAACAAGTGGGTGAACAATTTCATGAGGCGTTTACAAGATTCAAAGAGTTGATCCGCATGTGCCCTCATCATGGCATTGAAAGGTGGGAATTGATTAAGGCATTTTCAGATGGATTAACACCGGAGGAAAGAAAATATTTGTACTCCACAAGTAACGGTACGTTCTTATCTAATCATGAAGACATGGATTGGGAATTTTTAGAAAGAATGTGCAAGAACTCCAAGGCTCAAGCTTCGGCTAGCAGAAGGTCAAACCTGCTCCAGCAAGATCAACTACCATTGACCATGAGACTAAAGAAAGAATTGCTTCTTTGGAAAGGCAATTGGCCAAGCTGGGACGTGGGGGAGCCAAAGATGTAGCTTCAGTTGGATTTGATGTGTGTAATGAATGTGGGGAATTGGGGCATTTAAATGCAGATTGTCCGTTGTTGCTGGGACAACATGAAGAAGTGAATCAAGTATATGGAGAGAGAAAGCAGTTTGATATGAACTCCAATACTTATCACCCCGGATTGAGGAATCATCCTAATTTCAGGTATGGAAATGCTACTAACCAAATGAACCCAAACTTTCAAGGTTACAATCAAGGTAATCAGCCGTATCCAAACCGCCAACAAGGGAATTATCAGGGTAGCTCTCAAAGAAATTCCTACAATCAAAGTGGCTACAATCAAGGTGGTCAACAAAGCAGCTCATCTAAGAATTGCCAAGGTAATCAAACGGGAACATTAAGTAATGATGATTCTATAAACTCAAAGTTGGATGCACTTATGAACATGATGAAGGAAAATAAGAAGGAGAATGAAATAAGAGATAAAGCATATGAAGCATTGAATAAACAAGTGGGACAACTTGCACAAGATATTGCTCAAATTAGAAAGAACCCGGGCAAATTACCAAGTGATACAACAGTGAACCCACAGCATCAAAGCTCTAATGGGAAACATCATGTCAATCAGGTAAGTACTCTACGTAATGGTAAGGTATATGACAACAAAGTCATCCCTCCACCACCTTTTGTAGAAGGAGTGGTGGAGGATGTTGATGAAAGTGTAAATAGTGATGATGAGCATGAAGCTGTTGTGTCTAAACCATTAAAGAAAGTAACTTTTTCAGAAAACACTAAACTGGTTTTAAATGATGAACTAAAGGAAAACAAGGATAAAGGTGTGGAGGCTAATACCATTCCTTATCCAGCAGCTTTAATTGATCCGGTGAAAGCTTCATCTATCAATAAAAGAGGCCCACAACAAGAAGAAATATGGGAAGTTTTCAAACAAGTTAAAATCAATCTACCTCTTTTAGATGCAATTAAACAGGTTCCTGCTTATGCAAAGTACTTGAAAGATATGTGCACTCAGAAAAGAAACCATAAGTTTCCTAAGAAACTTGATGTGCCCGCAAATGTGAGTGCCATTCTATCAGGTGCCCTTCCACCAAAGCTTCGGGATCCAGGAGCGCCGGTTATTCCCATTCAAGTGGGTGACTTTAAAATGGCTAGGGCATTGTTGGATCTCGGAGCCAGTGTTAGTATCCTACCAGGGAGTTTATATGACCAATATGACTTTGGTCCACTTCAAAAAGCCGAAACCACCGTGGTTTTGGCTGATCTTACTCTTAAACTCCCCCGTGGAATAGTAACCGATGTAATTGTAAAGGTGGAAGATTTTTACTATCCTGTGGATTTCTTGGTTCTTGATTATGCGGCTATTGATAATAACAAACAATCTAACGTCATTCTTGGCCGACCGTTCTTAGCAACCGCAAATGCTCAAATTAATTGTAGAAATGGAACAGTCGACATGACATTTGGAAACCGTAAGTTAAGAGTCAATGTTTATGAAAATG
This sequence comes from Flaveria sonorensis, assembly GCA_025506505.1. Taxonomy (NCBI): domain Eukaryota; kingdom Viridiplantae; phylum Streptophyta; class Magnoliopsida; order Asterales; family Asteraceae; genus Flaveria; species Flaveria sonorensis. The sequence goes on from CM046432.1 coordinate 65,074,276, forward strand.
CATCTAACTCTCCGGTTGGTAATGAATGCTTTATGGCGGACATTATTGACGGGTGTGATCCTCATAAAAATGAGGATAGCACCAAGGAGACATGTGTTTTATGTGACAGGGAAGACGCTGAATTTGTGCAACAGTTGGAGGAAGAAGAAAAGCAACTGGAGGTATTGGCAATTCAAGAAGGTAGACCACCATGGACTCATCAAGTGGAGCCTCTACCCGAGAAAATTGACTCAAAGCTGAAGCCATCGTTAGAAAGTTTCCCAATTATGGAACTCAAGGAGTTGCCAAAGCATCTAAAGTATGCATTCCTCGGAAAAGACCAAACATTACCGGTGATAATCGCATCAGATTTAGAGAATGATCAAGAGGAAGCACTGTTGAAGGTATTAGAAGAGCACAAGGCGGCAATTGGATGGACCATAGCGGATTTGAAAGGTATTAGTCCATCAATTGTTATGCATAAAATTATTACTGATGCAGATGCAAAACCCGCACGTGACACACAAAGAAGGCTCAATCCCAACATGAGGGAAGTTGTCAAGAAAGAGGTATTAAAATGGTTAGATGCCGGAATCATTTACCCTATTTCCGATAGCACATGGGTAAGTCCGACACAGACGGTGCCCAAGAAATCGGGCATCCAAATTGTAAAAGATGCACAAGGTGAGCATGTTGCTACCAGACCCGTTACCGGGTGGCGGGTATGCATTGATTATAGAAAGTTAAACGCGGCTACCTCTAAAGATCACTTCCCGCTCCCTTTCATAGATCAAATAGTTGAGAAGCTAGCAGGTCAGAAGTTTTATTGCTTTTTAGATGGTTACTCAGGGTATAATCAAATTGCCATTCATCCTGATGATCAACAAAAGACAACGTTTACGTGTCCATATGGTACTTTCGCGTTTAGGCGAATGCCATTTGGACTTTGTAACGCCCCAGCCACCTTTCAAAGGTGTATGATGAGTATCTTTTCAGATATGGTTGGGGAGTCTTTGGAGATTTTCATGGATGACTTTTCAATATTTGGTCCATCATTTGACAGTTGTCTCATACAATTAACCAACGTATTGAAGCGATGTGTCGAAACAAATTTGGTTTTAAGTTGGGAAAAAAGTCATTTTATGGTTCAAGAGGGTATTGTTCTAGGACATGTCATTTCTAACGTGGGATAGAGGTTGATCATGCAAAAATCAAAGTAATTTCAACTTTACCTCCCCCACGAATGTCAAAGGCATACGTTCATTCTTGGGTCATGCGGGATTTTATAGGAGATTTATAAAGGGATTTAGCACAATCACCAAACCGTTATGTAATTTGCTAATAAAAGATGTGCCCTTTGTTTTTGATGAAGAATGTTTAAAAGCTTTTACAACACTTAAAGAAAAATTGGTTGAAGCCCCGATTCTGCAAGCACCAAATTGGTCATTACCATTTGAAATTATGTGTGATGCTAGTGATTTCGCAATCGGGGCTGTATTGGGGCAACGGGTAGACAAGAAACCCGTGGCAATTTATTATGCTAGTAAGACATTAGATGGTGCTCAATTAAATTACACGACTACTGAAAAAGAATTGCTTGCAGTGGTATATGCTCTTGATAAGTTCAGGTCGTATATTTGGGGAAGCAAAGTCATTATATATTCAGACCATAGTGCAGTGAAGTATTTGATGGAGAAGAAGGATGCCAAGCCAAGGTTGATTCGATGGGTCTTGCTATTACAAGAGTTTGATTTGGAGATACGCGATAAGAAGGGGTGTGAGAATGTTGTGGCTGATCATCTATCCAGAATTGTTATGGAAGCGGATGATACTAAAGCGATAAACGAAACATTTCCTGATGAGCAACTATTAACAATCTCCACTTTACCTTGGTTTGCTAACATAGTTAATTATTTAGCTACAGGTATAGTTCCAGATCATTGGTCAAAGAGGAAAAGACAACAATTTCTAGCTCAAGCAAAGCATTACATTTGGGATGAACCGGACCTTTTTAAAGTTGGTGCTGATCAGATTATCAGAAGATGTGTGCCAGAAGAGGAAGTGCAAAAAGTGTTGACACTAACCCATTCGTCTGCATGTGGAGGACATTTTAGTGGTCACAAGACCGGGCATAAGATTCTATCTTGCGGGTTATTCTGGCCCACAATTTTTAAAGATGCTTCAATTTATGCTAAACAATGTTTAAGATGCCAGCAACTTGGTAGTATCTCCAAACGGGATGAGATGCCCATGAAACCAATCCTTGTAGTTGACATTTTGACGTTTGGGGGATTGATTTCATGGGACCACTCCCGAATTCACATGGCAATTATTATTTTAGTAGCAGTGGATTACGTGTCTAAGTGGATTGAGGCCATTGCTACTAAAACAAACGACCATACTGTTGTTTGCAAATTTGTACAAACCAATATTTTCTCAAGATTTGGCATCCCTCGTGTGATCATAAGTGATGGCGGGTCTCATTTTAAAAACTTTAACTTTGGAAAGTTGCTCAAACGGTATGGTGTAAATCATCGAGTCGCAACACCATACCACCCACAAACAAGTGGTCAGGTTGAGGTTTCGAATAGGCAAATTAAAGAGATTTTGCAAAAGGCGGTAAGAACCGACCGAAAGGATTGGTCTTTACGTTTAAATGATGCTTTATGGGTGTCACACCCTCAAAATCCGCGTGCGGGGTTTTACCGCGAGGCGCGTGACATACCAGGATCTCAGTCATTAGTTACCAAGAACGACTCTATATGATTAATAAACAAAACCAGAGTTAACGTTTAAAATACTGCGGAAGCGTTTTAAAACTAGAAAACTCAAAACAAGTAGTATGTAAAGAGAATGTGCAAAAACATACGCGCCCAAACACAAATGTTTAATAGGAAAATAAACCCAAATGTGTAAACAAACAATGCAGACAACTCAACGATGCTGGTGTGCGTGCTCCTAGGCAACTGGCAACCTTAACCTGAGAATAGCATACTAAACAAGTCAACACATGGTTGGTGAGTTCAAGAGTTTGCGTTAAAATATAAACCAATCAACAGTTTCCAGAGCATAAGTAGTGTATTGCAATAGATAGCTAGTCTATTAACATAAAAATATTAATCATAGTGATTTCGCGATCGAAGCTGACTGTGTTACGTTTGTTGCCTCCCGTCACGACTTACCGGGTCGTGACGAATATGTGTTAGGACAAAATTGCACCCGTTTGACCTCGAGTCGCACAGGTGGGGCTCGTCAGACCCAGTAGTACTACCCAAAATTTCCCCGCTATTAAATATTAACAATCCGAAAGTGTGAGGACTTTCCATGGTAAACAGCACTATATCAATATATACACACTCATATTTAAAAGCGTTTGTGATCAACAGTATGCTATCTCCCCCAAAAGAGATTATGTAAAATAAGTGGGGCAAGAACTCACCTGATGCGCGCAAGAATTAACCTAGAGCTTAACTTGAAAGAAAGAGGGAAAGACAACCTTCAAAGGTCACCTAGAACACAAGAGTACATAAGTACGTGTACACAGAATCAACATGAAACCCTAGGTGCTCTACAAATCAAAGAACTCAAGGTTTTAGAAAGACAAGACACATTTGACCCAGTTGACCCGTTTGACCCGTTGGTGACATTATAGGTGATAACTCGTTAACAGTAACACAACAGCATATCATACATGATCAACATACAACCCAACAATAGTCCTAACATACCCATATGACCCATTACCATGAATTCCCACAAACAGGCCAAATCAGATAACTATCCAACTAAACATTCATACGACACAAACAACACATTTAGTTACCTTAGAAATTCCATGAATACACTAGCATGATCCTAATATCCCAAACATGCTCAAATCATCCAATTCAAAGATTTGCACAAATAAAGTTTCCCTTTTGGGAAAGTTCATCCCAAATTCATCAAACTCACACTACATTCATGAATTCATCAATTATATACCAATTCAAGACTATGACAACATCTAAACATGATCAACAACACCTAATTATCATGATTCCTCAACATTCAACACCAAAAGTTACTATCTTTAGTAAGGTATGAACTACAACATGCATTCTTGAATTCCTAACATTCATATCAACCATCTAGCATCTAATCATCATCACAAACACATCCATAACATTCTACATCAACCAATCATCAATTCATGCAAAATAAAGTTACTATTATTAGTAACCTATGAACAATGTACCAAAATCATAGCTTTCTTGCATAATCGACGTTAACTAGCATCAATCTAACCTAACTAACATAATAACATCAACAAACAACCAAAAATCGACTTTCAATTGCAATATTCGAACTAGGGTTTCGGCCTTAATGTAAATCCCATAAAACTTGTAAAAATCCAACCTTTATTGCATACTTGACGTTAATTAACATGTAATCTATCTAACAAACACATTAACATCAACCATTAGGCATCATTCGACCATCAATTGAAGATTTCGATCCCCAAACCCTCGGCTAACTACAAACATCCAAAGAAACACTAAATTACCCTTAAATTCGAAGAAAGAATGGAACTTTGATGCTTCTAACTTGATGTATTGCTTGAATCCGAACCCAAATCGTGGTATTTGCTTGTTCTTGGTCGATGATCGAAGTGTGTGTGTGTTTGAAGGTGAAGTCGCGGCCGAAGAGGGTGCTTAGGGTTGGTTTTTGTGTTTTAATCAACTAAGTTTTGCATAATTACCTTTTAACCCTTGCACTTTGTATTTTTATAAAATTAGTCTTTTAACATCCTTTTAAGATGTTTTTAACTAGAATAATAACATATAAACTAGTAGTAGCAATTATAGGTATTATCTTTATAAGCTACAAGATTTACAAAGTAAATACACACGTTTCCACGTTACGCGATAAAATTACAGTTAACATTTAAATCACATAAGCATAACTTAATAATCACATTGTTAACTTAATTATCATCAATTTAACATTACTTATTATTGTTAAGTCACCAACGTTCAACGACAACTAGTGTGTGTGCACGACACGTGTATGCAAGACTTAACGGAACAAACGGAGTTTGGTAACGGAAAATTACCGGATGTCACATTATCCCCATGTTGAAAGAATTTTCGTCCCGAAAATTGCGTTACATGGTGAGTGTTCCATCACTGGTCTACTGCATTGGCACAAGGAAATCGAGATCGTGTGAGTTTTGGATGTGTTGTCACATCATCCCCATGTTGACAGAAATTTCGTCCCGAAATTTAATCAGTACCTTCGCCGGCTGGCATCGTCCTTTCGAATAGCTGAGGGTACTTAAGCTTCATTTGGTCTTCACGTTCCCACGTGAATTCTGGTCCACGTCTGAGTTCCAACGAACTTTGACGATGGGTATCTTGCTTAGCTTAAGCGTTTTCACCTCACGATCCATCACCTCGACCGGTTCCTCAATGAAGCGTAGTTGTTCATCTACTTGAACTTCTTCCAGTGGTACGACCATCGTTTCATCCGTTAAACATTTCTTTAGGTTTGAAACATGGAATACATCATGGATTCCACTCAATGAATCAGGTAAGGCTAGTCGATAGGCTACTGGACCAATTCTTTCCACTATCTCAAATGGTCCAACGTATCTCGGATTTAGCTTTCCTCGTTTACCAAACGAACTACGCCTTTCCACGGTGAGACTTTCAACAAAACTTTGTCACCTGTCTGAAATTCCAAAGGTTTTCGTCGTTTGTCAGCATAGCTTTTCTGTCTGTCTCGTGCTGCGGCCATGCGGTTTCTTATCTGAACAATCTTCTCAGTTGTCTCGTGTACTAACTCAGGACCAGTTAATTGACTATCACCAATTTCAGCCCAGCAAACTGGTGATCTACACTTTCTCCCATATAAAGCTTCAAAAGGTGCTGCCTTTATGCTAGTGTGATAACTGTTGTTGTAAGAAAATTCACCAATGGTAGGTGAACTTCCCAGTTATTCCCGAAGTCAATCACACAAGCACGTAACATGTCCTCCAAAGTCTGTATAGTACGCTCGCTTTGACCATCAGTCTGTGGATGATAAGCAGTACTCAAATCCAATGCGTACCTAAAGCTTTCTGCAACGACTGCCAGAAGTGTGATGTGAAACGAGAATCGCGATCAGAAATGATTGAGATCGGTACTCCATGCCTCGAAATGATCTCCTTCAGATAAAGTCGGGTTAATTCTCCATCTTGTCTGTTTCCTTTATCGCTAGGAAATGAGCAGATTTTGTCAATCGGTCCACGATAACCCATATTGTATCACAACCCGTAGAAGTGCGAGGTAACTTAGTAATAAAATCCATTGATATCTGATCCCACTTCCACATAGGGATCTCGGGTTGTTGTAGTAGACCAGATGGTTTCTGATATCCACTTTAACCTTCGAGCAGGTCAGACACTTGCTCACATAAGTAGCTACATCTGCTTTCATGTTAGGCCACCAATAGTGCGCCTTCAAATCGTGGTACATCTTTTCAGATCCAGGATGTATAGAATACTTGGACTTGTGAGCCTCACTCATCACCAAGTCTCTCAGGTCTCCGTGTAGAGGTACCCATAGTCTATCCATGAAGTAACGAATCCTATCCGCTTTTACTTCCAATTGTTTTTCCATACCCTTAACGATTCAGACCCAATGTTTTCTGCTTTCAAAGCTTCTGTTTGAGCCTCTCGGATTTGTTCAGGTAATTGCGTACTAATCGTTAGTTGCAGAGCTCGCACACGTCGAGGTTTAGCAGTCTCTTTTCTACTCAACGCATCAGCAACTACATTTGCTTTCCCGGGTGGTACTTAATAGCACAATCATAGTCGTTTAACAATTCCACCCAGCGTCTTTGCCTCATGTTCAACTCCTTTTGCTCAAAGATGTGCTGAAGACTCTTGTGATCGGTGTAGATGGTGCATTTGGTACCGTACAAGTAATGTCTCCAGATCTTTAAGGCAAAAACTACCGCACCCAGTTCCAAGTCATGGGTGGTATAGTTCTTCTCATGAATCTTCAATTGTCTAGAGGCGTAAGCTATCACTTTATCCCGCTGCATCAGAACACATCCAAGTCCTTGAATAGACGCATCGCAGTAGACTACGAAGTCATCACTACCATCCGGTAACGCTAATATTGGTGCGCTACACAATTTATGTTTCAGCAACTGAAAAGCAGTTTCCTGATCTCACCCCATTTGTATGTTGTTCCCTTGTGAGTCAAGGCTGTGAGAGGTTGTGCAATCTTAGAGAATCCTTCAATAATCGTCGATAATATCCCGCTAATCCAAGGAATTGTCGTATCTCACTCGGTGTCTTAGGAACAGACCAATTCTTTATCGCTTCAATCTTAGCAGGATCAACATGTATTCCCTTCTCGTTGACAATATGACCCAAGAATTGTACCTCACGTATCCAGAAATCACACTTAGAAAACTTTGCGTACAGTTGTTCTCTCTAAGTAATTCCAAGATCGAACGTAAGTGCTCTCCATGTTCTTCCTCGGTCCTTGAGTATATCAGTATATCATCAATAAAGACGATAACAAACTGATCAAGATAGGGTTTGCACACGCGATTCATGAGGTCCATGAATACTGCTGGTGCATTCGTCAACCCAAATGGCATGACCAAAAATTCATAGTGACCATATCGTGTACGGAAGGCAGTTTCGAGATGTCCTCTTCTCGAACTCTCAGCTGATGATACCCAGACCTCAGATCAATCTTAGAGTAATAGCTTGATCCTTGTAGTTGATCAAACAAATCATCGATACGAGGTAACGGATATCTATTCTTGATAGTAACCTTGTTCAGTTCCCTATAGTCAATGCACATTCGAAATGTACCATCCTTCTTCTTCACAAATAGAACTGGCGCTCCCCAGGGCGACGAACTCGGTCGGATAAACCCTTTATCCAACAACTCTTGTAGTTGAGCGGATAATTCCTGCAGTTCGTTCGGAGCTAATCGGTACGGTGCTCTCGCAATTGGAGCGGCTCCCGGAGTCAGCTCAATCTGGAATTCAACTTGACGATGAGTTGGTAATCCAGGCAGGTCTTCCGGAAACACCTCAGGAAACTCACGAACTACGGGGATATCCTCTATCTTCTTTTCCTCGATCTGTTTATCTGTGACGAGTGCCAATATGGCTAGTCGACCCTTTCGTAACAACTTTTGTGCTTTCATAAACGAGATGATGCCTATCACCGCACCACTCCTATCACCTCTGACCGTAAGGACTTCTTCACCAAGGGGAATCCGTATGATTTTCTCGTGGCATATGACTTCTGCTTGCTTATCAGAAAGCCAATCCATGCCTACTACCACATCAAAACTTCCTAGTGTAACAGGCATGAGATCTATAGTGAATGTATGACCAGCAAGCTCTATCTTGCAGTCTCTAAGAATATGCGTTACGTGAATCTGTGTACCGTCAGCTAACTCTACGGTGTATTTAGATTCTAAGGCTGAGGGCATATCACTTAAAAGACTACAGAACCTAGTGGACACGAAACTTCTATCGGCTCCGGTATCGAATAATACGGTAGCAAAACAACCGTTAACCGAAAATTTACCAGTTACTGTTGTAGGATCGTTTAGAGCCTCACCTGAGCCAATGACGAAGGCTCTTCCTTTGGCTCCATTGTTGTTTCCACCATTGTTGTTTCCATTACCATTGTTGTTATTGTTGTTGCCATTGTTATTGTTGTTGTTGTTCCCATTGTTGTTGTTACCATTACCATTCCTCTTAAGCTGGGGACAGTTGCGTTTGTAATGGCCTTCCTTTCCGCATTCAAAACAACCTTTCGGAGTTTCTTGTGATTGTTGTGGCTTCCTCATCAGTTCACCCCGACAGTCTTTTGCTGCATGACCAATCTTCCCACAACGTTGGCACTTGTAGTTATCACATCGACCTACATGGTGGTAGTTACACCGGTTGCACTTTGGCAGTCTTCCACCATACCGCTGGGTCCTTGATTTGAGTGAGTCGTCTGGTTAAAGCTTCGTTGTTATCAAACTTCCGTTGCTGTTGCTGACTCTGCTGCTGTTGTTGGGGTTGAGTTTGGGTACTGGATGACGATCCCTTGTTGCTTGAACCATCCCACTTGCGTTTCTGGTCGGGCACGCTTGCCACCGCACCCCGTTTGGGTAACCGACCTTGCTCAACTGCCTGGTCAGTCAGCCTGTGGGCTGTTCGGATAGCTTGTTGTATGGTAGTGGGGTTAGAAGCAGTTACCATACTTTGAATTTCGGGCACCAATCCCGTATATAATGCTCCACCCTCTTGTGCATTTCATTCACCATCCCTGGGCATAAAGTGGCTAACTCATGAGTACGAGTCGTGTAGGCTTCAATTTCTGAGCCTTGCATTTTGAGTTGCCAGAACTCAATCTCCAGTTTCTGCACTTCATTCCGGGGGCAGTATTCTTCAGTCATGATGTCTTTAAACTCATCCCAAGGTAGTTCATTGGCCACGGCTTGACCCAACATTTGTACCTGGGCATTCCACCAGGAAAGTGCCGCCCTTCCAATGTCCGTGGCATACTTCACCTGATCAGCAGGCGGGCAGTTGCATTTCGCGAAGACAGACTCGTCTTCTCAAACACCTTACAAGCCTACAGCTCCTTCCGTCCCGCTGTAGGTATGGGGTTTACAGTCCATGAAGGACTTGTAGGTACACGGTGGTGGTCCTGTTTTGACAACCCAAACATTAGTCAGATATCCTAGACAAATAACTAGGATAATCAGTTTAACCTATTGTTATCATTTACCTGCTGGTTGTACCGGTTGGGCAGCAGCCACTGCCGCCTGAACGTGTTCATTAATTAATGCCGCCAATTCCACAGGCGTCATGTTTATGGCTCCGGCTCCACGGCCTCCGGCGCCACGTCCACGACCACGCCCACGTCCTCTTCCACGTGCGTCCATATTTCACTTTAAAATTCACAATTACAATAATGAGTAACATCCAACACATTAATCTCATCAAGGTATAGTAAACAATAAGAAATAATGCATTCACCACATCCACAACAATTTATAACCGAAATAATAATCAAAGATAAATAAATTGCAATTGAGTCACAAAATATTCCATCAATGTCAAAATTTAAGTTTGTCAGTTGGGTGGGAAACAACCCTTCCCACATAGGTTTCAAAGAAAAGAAACACTACATAGTCTAAGTCATTTAAAGGTAGGATCAGTCCAGTACATCAGATCCGTCACTGTCCTCATCCATCTCTACTGGTTCTTCTTCGGGGGCTTCCTCGGGTTCTTCTTCTGGGTCTTCCTCATCAGGGTCCACCAAAGGTGCAGAGGCTTCAGCAACCTGAAGTGCTGCTAGTTGTGCCTCTAAATCAGCAAACCTATCATCGATCACAACGTTATGGTGATCCTGTGCGTCCATGCGCTCACTAAGTGTTACCATGTTGCCTGCCAGCGTATGATGTCCACCAATGGCCATCGAAAGTCGCTCCTGAAGCGTCTCTACCTGGAAACGCAACTGACGCATCTCATATCGTAATGCAGAGTTCTCATCAGTGAGTCCTCTAATTCCGTCTCTCTGTGTCCAGTGTGGCTACTAGGGCTGCAAATGCCTGTTCCAGAGGAATGCTCAAAGTAGGAGTGTAGGCAAAGTAGAGGCGGTTGTGACCTAGTCCTAGGTCGTGTAGGTGCTACAGGTGGTACGCGTTCTCTATAAGCCATACGGTTTACGTAAGTGGGTAGAAATCCCAGTTACGCGGAGGATCGAGCTCAGGAGGTATAAAGGCTGATCCAGTCTATCTCGCCGGAGGGTAAGGATGTCGAGGCCAGTTAAATCCCCTATCCGGTACGGGAGAAGTAGGAGGTGAATCAGATCGTGCAGGTCTCTTGCCTAAATTTCTGGACGACGATGCCATGCTGCGAAGTACGTGTTGCGTATGCCAATGAGTATACAGTAAGGAGAGAAAACGATAAGTAACTAACAACTATGCGGTTATAGTCTAGTGTGTGTATGCAACCTAGTTCCCTATAACCAATGGCTCTGATACCAATCTGTCACACCCTCAAAATCCGCGTGCGGGGTTTTACCGCGAGGCGCGTGACATACCAGGATCTCAGTCATTAGTTACCAAGAACGACTCTATATGATTAATAAACAAAACCAGAGTTAACGTTTAAAATACTGCGGAAGCGTTTTTAAACTAGAAAACTCAAAACAAGTAGTATGTAAGAGAATGCGCAAAACATACGCGCCCCAAACACAATATTTAATAGGAAAACCCAAATGTGTAAACAAACAATGCAGAACTCAACGATGCTGGTGTGCGTGCTCCTAGGCAACTGGCAACCTTAACCTGAGAATAGCATACTAAACAAGTCAACACATGGTTGTGAGTTCAAGAGTTTGCGTTAAAATATAAACCAATCAACAGTTCCAGAGTATAAGTAGTGTATTGCAATAGATAGCTAGTCTATTAACATAAAAATATTAATCATAGTGATTTCGCGATCGAAGCTGACTGTGTTACGTTTGTTGCCTCCCGTCACGACTTACCGGGTCGTGACGAATATGTGTTAGGACAAAATTGCACCCGTTTGACCTCGAGTCGCACAGGTGGGGCTCGTCAGACCCATAGTACTGCCCAAAATTTCCCCGCTATTAATATTAACAATCCGAAAGTGTGAGGACTTTCCATGGTAAACAACACTATATCATATTATACACACTCATATTTAAAAGCGTTTGTGATCAACAGTATGCTATCTCCCCCAAAGAGATTATGTAAAATAAGTGGGGCAAGAACTCACCTGATGCGCGCAAGAATTAACCTAGAGCTTAACTTGAAAGAAAGAGGGAAAGACAACCTTCAAAGGTCACCTAGAACACAAGAGTACATAAGTACGTGTACACAGAATCAACATGAAACCCTAGGGGCTCTACAAATCAAAGAACTCAAGGTTTTAGAAAGACAAGACACATTTGACCCAGTTGACCCGTTTGACCCGTTGGTGACATTATAGGTGATAACTCGTTAACAGTAACACAACAGCATATCATACATGATCAACATACAACCCAACAATAGTCCTAACATACCCTATGACCCATCACCATGAATCCCACAAACAGGCCAAATCAGATAACTATCCAACTAAACATTCATACGACACAAACAACACATTTAGTTACCTTAGAAATTCCATGAATACACTAGCATGATCCTAATATCCCAAACATGCTCAAATCATCCAATTCAAAGATTTGCACAAATAAAGTTTCCCTTTTGGGAAAGTTCATCCCAAATTCATCAAACTCACACTACATTCATGAATTCATCAATTATATACCAATTCAAGACTATGACAACATCTAAACATGATCAACAACACCTAATTATCATGATTCCTCAACATTCAACACCAAAAGTTACTATCTTTAGTAAGGTATGAACTACAACATGCATTCTTGAATTCCTAACATTCATATCAACCATCTAGCATCTAATCATCATCACAACACATCCATAACATTCCTACATCAACCAATCATCAATTCATGCAAAATAAAGTTACTATTATTAGTAACCTATGAACAATGTACCAAAATCATAGCTTTCTTGCATAATCGACGTTAACTAGCATCAATCTAACCTAACTAACATAATAACATCAACAAACAACCAAAAATCGACTTTCAATTGCAATATCGAACTAGGGTTTCGGCCTTAATGTAAATCCCATAAAACTTGTAAAAATCCAACCTTTATTGCATACTTGACGTTAATTAACATGTAATCTATCTAACAACACATTAACATCAACCATTAGGCATCATTCGACCATCAATTGAAGATTTCGATCCCCAAACCCTCGGCTAACTACAAACATCCAAAGAAACACTAAATTACCCTTAAATTCGAAGAAAGAATGGAACTTGATGCTTCTAACTTGATGTATTGCTTGAATCCGAACCCAAATCGTGGTATTTGCTTGTTCTTGTCGATGATCGAAGTGTGTGTGTGTTTGAAGGTGAAGTCGCGGCCGAAGAGGGTGCTTAGGGTTTGTGTTTTTTTGTGTTTTAATCAACTAAGTTTTGCATAATTACCTTTAACCCTTGCACTTGTATTTTATAAAATTAGACTTTTAATATCCTTTTAAAGATGTTTTTAACTAGAATATAAACTATAAACTAGTAGTAGCAATTATAGGTATTATCTTTATAAGCTACAAGATTTACAAAGTAAATACACACGTTTCCACGTTACGCGATAAAATTACAGTTAACATTTAATCACATAAGCATAACTTAATAATCATTGTTAAACTTAATTATCATCAATTTAACATTACTGATTATTGTTAAGTCACCAACGTTCAACGACAACTAGTGTGTGTGCACGACACGTGTATGCAAGACTTAACGGAACAAACGGAGTTTGGTAACGGAAAATTACCGGATGTCACATTATCCCCATGTTGAAAGAATTTTCGTCCCGAAAATTGCGTTACATGGTGAGTGTTCCATCACTGGTCTACTGCATTGGCACAAGGAAATCGAGATCGTGTGAGTTTTGGATGAGTTGTCACAATGGGCATACCGAACCGCTTTCAAAACACCTATTGGAACCACACCATATCGCTTGGTTTATGGGACAGGTTGTCATTTACCTGTCGAGTTAGCTCACCGTGCATTGTGGGCAGTGAAAGTTGTCAACATGGATTATGAAACTGTAGGTAAGGAAGAAAGTTGCAGCTGTGTGAATTGGAAGAATTAAGGAACGAAGCATTTGATTGTGCATCGGTGTATAAAGACAGAATGAAAGCTGTTCACGATGCCAAAATCCGAAGGAAATTGTTTGAAGTAGACCAGGGTGTGGCTGTACAATTCCAAACTTAAATTCTTTCCAGGCAAACTTAAAAGCAAATGGACAGGCCCGTTTATTGTTACACGAGTTGGCCACTTTGGAGATATTGAAATTGAAGATCTGAAAGATCATACAAGGCGTGTGGTGAATGGTCATAGATTGAAACCATATTTGGAGGCGACTGACATCAACAAGGTACAAATGGATTTGGTGAAATTCCTTCTGGATTCACCAACATATGCGACAAACTAGATATCAGGTACGGTCTGGCTGAAGACTTAAAACTTAGCGCTTTCCGAGAGGCAACTCGGAGAACTTTGTGGGTATGTTCACTAGAAACCCTCACGAGACTTAACTCGTCCGCTCGGGCCTACCGAGAGGTTTAAAAGGCTTGTTGCATATGCTAAATGCAACCGTGATTCCTACGAAAGTGAGTTTTAGAATTTTATTTTAGATTCGTCAATTATTGTGTCTTTGTATTTGTGTAGTTGGTATGTTTTGCGTTTCAGTCTTTGGATGCATACTAATCAGCAGGTGGCAGCCTTTAGATTTTCAGGTAAATATAGGTGCGATTGAGGAAATGCACAATTAGTGGGGGGAGTGGCAATGTTTTTCTCCAAAAAAAAAAAAAAAAAAAAAAAAGGGGGGGGGGGGGCGTAACTTACGGCCGTAGGCCGTAACTTACGGCCTATGCCAATGCGGACGGTCCAAGCTTCTGCCTTACGGTCACCACAAACGGTCTCAGCATAACATAAGAGACCGTAAGCTACGGCCTTAGGCCGTAACTTACGGCCTGTCGAGGCTGGGCATATCTTGACCGCATTATTACATAAAAACCCGACCCAATCCCAATTTCCACAAACCCCTTTTGTTTTTAACTCCAATCCACCACCAAAATGTCAGTTTACTCATCCATCTTCACCTTCCTTCTCAAAAACACTCAAGAACCCTAGTTCTTCCCCCTCATATAACTTCTTCAATTCTTCATCAAAACATATGAAATTCATATGCATATGGGCTAATTTCTCGAGACAACACAACCCATGGTGTAGTTTTCTCCAATTCATGGTCGTTTGTTAGATCTAGTTACAAGAGGACTCGAGAGTTTTGGGGGTTTTGGTGACATTGTTGTCAAGGTTGCATTTTTCTTTGTAGACATCACTTTAACAACAACAAGGTATGTTATTTACTGATTTTCGCTTTTCATTGAAGGTACTCACTTACTTACGATGATTATTGAGTAAATTTATCGGGAACATAGCATGTTTTGCGTTGTTGAAACCATGAATTACATGATGTTAGTACACCTAGTTGCTTGGGACATATCACAGGTTTTACATTAATTTGTAGAAATTAACGAATGGTTGATATCAATGTGGTAGTAAGATTCAAGTGTGGGGAGATTTTGGGTTAAAGGTTGCTTGTAGGTGTTATTATTGTTATATCTTTTGAATTGGCATGTTCTATGTGTATAATGGGAGAAACCTTGAATGGTTAATGTCTATAGTCAAAGGGTGAAATGGTATCCAGGTTGGTAACTTAGTTCATGCTGCTAAGAATGTGTTATGTTGAGAATTATGATGATTACAAAACACAATGAGTAGTAATAAGATATATGCCACTTTTCTTTGATGGAATTGGTATCTTTGTTAAGGTTTAAACTCCTTTTTCAACAAGTAAAAGAAGCATGTAAAAGATTATCACTAACGACATCATAAACTATCATACACGTTAATTATTGATAAGTAACTTAATCATTGTTTGATTGCAGGATCGATGGCAGGTAATAACCAAAAAGGTAAAGGGAAAGCGGTTGCTTCGACATCAGGCACTAAAAGGAGGAAGTTTCCCCAATCAGATCCACCTAGGACTGAGGAAGAAGACATTGATATGGAGGAAGAAGAAGAGTCTGGAGATGAGGCAGAATATGATGAGGATAGATTACCCAAGTGGAGAAAAAGTAGACGTTTATCCTCATTTGCAGAAGAAATTCAACCTTTACTGTATCATAAGAAGATGAGGGACATTAAAGGGTCACTTCAATCCCTCTTGATCTGTGAGAGGCAAATTAATCAAGATCATTTTGACAAATTCGGGATTACTGATTGCTTTACAAGATTGGGATGGGAAGAACACATGACTTTTAACAATGATGGGAGCGACGACATTTACATGGATGCAATTATAGAGTGGATGTCAACACTTCAAAAGAAGCCAGGCAATAACCCACCGGAGACAATAGAGTTAGTAGGAAAGGTCAATGGCAAACCCGTAACATTATCATTTGAGATCTTGAGTAATAGCCAACTTCGACACGGGGGCCGAAGATGATGAACCATATGAGTATCCCTCCGATGCATTACTAGCTTGTAAGAAAGCCAATGAAGACACGTGGAGAGATATGATCAGAGAACTGTTTGTGTGCCTCAAGGCACAGATGTAGCAAGATGGCCTCTACGTCGGCAACATCTCAAACCATTACCCAAGTTACTTATGATATTTTTAACCAGAATGTAATGCCCCGACTAGGTGATAAAGGGTCAGCCAGATTGTATGAAGTGATGATTTTGCATGCTCTTGTGATGGGAACACCTGTCCTATCAGCCCGTCATCTTATCTTATGGAATGTGTGGGAAACCAGAGAAAAAGCTGATAGGAAGTCTGTTCCACATTGTCGACTACTCTCCAAATTGCTAAAAAGGGCTAATGTGTTGCCCCGCAGAGTGAAACCTTAGAAATTTAAGCATGTACCATTCCGCCTAGATACATTAGCAGCTACAGAATGGTTGTATCAAGAGACTGCACGTGTGTACCGGTTGACCGACAGAAAAAGTGGGCGATGCATGGAGGTATTGAAAGAAGATGCTGAGGAAGAAGAACGAGTGGAGCCGACAGCCGCGCAGCAGAGGATGTGCCTCGCGAGGACTGGAGACCTCATCAACGTAGTGATGGGAACACAATAGCACAAGCGCGTCCCACTAATTTTAATCGATGGACTGACTGTGAGCAAATTATGTTTGACAGGCAAACGCAGGAAATTGAAGAAAATCGGAGGAACAGGCGAACAATGATGTATACTCAAGAGCTCTACCGGAATGAAGACTTCAGATATCATGAACAGATTCGACATTATCACGACTTCCAGCAGGGTCTGCCATACACCGAGAGGCCTCACCCGACTGACTGGCGATCTCCTGATCTTGTTCCATATGCGCAAAGCCATCAGATGCCCCATTACCCTCAATCAACTCCATCAGAATGGGTGCCATATGACACTAACATGGGTCAAGCACATGGTAGTTCTACTCAAGCCGACCCATATGACATGAGGAGCATCCAGCGGAGTTTGTATGAGAGCATGTTTGGTCAGCCATACCCCCGACCATCATATGATGGATGATTTTGCATTCTCTGATCACATGAGATCAGGTCCACGTGCTTTTCTCTGAATTTATGCTATTATGATGTTTAAGTTGTCACTTCTTGTTTTTAGTTGTGTTATATGGACTGGTCGTTTTCTTCTATGTACTTGGTGGCGTAACAAACTTGTTGTCTTGGGAATGTGTTAATTTGCATTTTAGTTAATGTCGAGTCTCAGTATGCATAACACAATTATAAGGGATTTAACTTTGCACTTGGGGGAACTAAGGTCCTAATAAACTCATTCTACATTGGGGACAATGTAGTCCAAGTGTGGGGATGAGGTGTTTAAAATCTTAAAATTCAGAAAGTTGAAAATATTTTGATTTTTGCATGATCAACCTCTATCCCACGTTTAGAAATGACATGTCCTAGAACAATACCCTCTTGAACCATAAAATGACTTTTTCCCAACTTAAAACCAAATTTGTTTCGACACATGTCCTAGAAATAGCTGGTCTGAAATGACTATCCACGCCTTGTACAGGAGCTCTCTGAGGTCTTCTTTGTTGGTTGACATTATGATTATTAACTCCACCCCGTTGTTGATTGATAGGTGGTGCATTCCACCCGTATTGGTCATTTCTCCAATTATGGTTTCCATTATATCCATCACCTCCACCAAAATGTCCCTCCCAAGCATCATAATTTGCATCATTATATGGGTCTTCATTGTTATTCCACTCATCTTCATAATCTTCATCACCAGTGTGGACACTATGCATGCTCACATGATCAAAGTCATCTCCTTGATTACGGTTATTTGATTCATGTTATTGTTGAGTGGTGGTTGATTCAAGGTGTTGCGGTTGTTATTCGGTGGTGGGGGTGGATTCAGATTATTAGGGTTCACGGGTGGGTTTTGGTTCGGAGCTACATTTCCTCCTTGTGGGATATCTACCGGTTCCATCTCTACTGACTGAGATGAACTAGAAGCTGCTTGTTCAATGGCACGAGAAATTGGTGGTACTGGAATTCCCGATCTATGCAAAACACGATTTTCTCTTGCTGATCTCTCAATCTCTGGATCAAAAACAAGTGGTGATTTCCGACCCGAATAACGAGTATGCATGCAACCTGTCACCTGCACACTGAAACACACCAAGCGTAACAAAGAACAGAAAGAAAAACAAAACAAAACAAAACACACGCAATTAAACAAAATAAAAACTAAAGCAATCAATTAAACTAAACACCAAGCGCACAGTCTCCCCGGCAACGGCGCCAAAATTTGATCGGTGTCGAAGACCCGATCAAATAAGAAAAGAATTTTGCTTGTTTTATGATTCCTAAATACCTTAACTAGTTAGGGTAAATAGGGTGTCGATCCCACGAGGAGTCCATGGATGGTGTCACGCGTAACTGATTCAAAATTTACTTACTTACTATTGTCACTAAACTGTAAATTAGAACTAAATGAAATTACCAATAAAAATAATCACTTTATAAAGCAAGACGAAACTTGGACTTGGTTGAAAACTATTGCGATGAAAAGGGATCACACCCGGGTTTCAGGAATGTAAATGAATATATAGCTAATGTTTTACCTAATCTTGAAGTTACATAGACATAACTTGCTTATCACGTATGTTGAAAAGTAATTGCGAACTTGATATCCGATGATGTAAATTAACTAGTAAACTAACTAATGCCACAATCTAGAAACTTTAATTGCAATCACCAATTAATGAAGATAACCTAATTACTACTCAATGGTTAACAATGTAAAACTGATAACTTGATAAGTAATAATCAAATCAACTAACACGAATCTTTAATCAACACATTGTTCAAAACACATAAACGAATAAAAGTTGTTAAACAATCAAAGTTTATGTCTTGACTAGGTAAACACATACGCATGCATAATCCAATCACAAACCGTCCACCCAGGGAAGATCACGGGTGGTTTAGCCTTGCATCTTCATCATAATCGCTTCAATCTTGTCTTTTTGCATACGAATCCTCGATCACTTGATGATTAGAGAGGGTTTTAATGACTCAAAAATGCTCCAAGATTCGTTCTTGGGGTTGGGGGGCAGTATCTTTTCGAAACCCTAATGTTAGGGTTTAAATAGGTTTTGAAATTTGAAACAACCCCCAAAATATCGCCTTAGACCGTAACTTACGGCCTATAGACCGTAGGTTACGGCCTACCTTCAACCAGACAGCCAAACCTTCTGTCTTACGGGGTTCACAGACGGTGTTGATACAGGGCCGTAAGTTACGGCCTCAGGCCGTAGCTTACGGCCTCCCTGCAACTTGCACAGTTTTCTTTATTTTTAGCACCTTTCAACCCGTAGTCTTCGTATCCTTTGTATCCTACTCAAATAATGTCCGTTAAGCTTCATTTATCCTACATTTCAAACACACAACAAAGTAATTGTTCGACATATAAAATATATTAAAAATGCAATATTAACTATGCTAAGTGCATGCATATTAACCAATCATCATTGGGCCTCTAAAAATATTAGTGCCCGGTCTTTAACACTTGGGCCCTCATCAAATGGGTTTCCCCTTGAAGAGATTGGAGGTGCAGTCCCGACTAGAAAAAAAATAGACGACCCTGATTAAGATAACACCTATGCTACTGATCGGTGTCGAAGACCCGATCAAATAAGAAAAGATTTTTGCTTGTTTTATGATTCCTAAATACCTTAACTAGTTAGGGTAAATAGGGTGTCGATCCCACGAGGAGTCCGTGGATGGTGTAACTGATTCAAAATTTACTTACTTACTATTGTCACTAAACTGTAAATTAGAACTAAATGAAATTACCAATAAAAATAATCACTTTATGGAGCAAGACGAAACTTGGATTTGGTTGAAAACTATTGCGATGAAAAGGGATCACACCCGGGTTTCAGGAATGTAAATGAATATATAGCTAATGTTTTACCTAATCTTGAAGTTACATAGACATAACTTGCTTATCACGTATGTTGAAAAGTAATTGCGAACTTGATATCCGATTATGTAAATTAACTAGTAAACTAACTAATGCCACAATCTAGAAACTTTAATTGCAATCACCAATTAATGAAGATAACCTAATTACTACTCAATGGTTAACAATGTAAAACTGATAACTTGATAAGTAATAATCAAATCAACTAACACGAATCTTTAATCAACACATCGTTCAAAACACATAAACGAATAAAAGTTGTTAAACAATCAAAGTTTATGTCTTGACTAGGTAAACACATACGCATGCATAATCCAATCACAAACCGTCCACCCAGGGATGATCACGGGTGGTTTAGCCTTGCATCTTCATCATAATCGCTTTAATCTTGTCTTTTTGCATACGAATCCTCGATCACTTGATGATTAGAGAGGGTTTTAATGACTCAAAAATGCTCTCGAAACCCTAATGTTAGGGTTTAAATAGGTTTTGAAATTTGAAACAACCCCCAAAATATCGCCTTAGACCGTAACTTACGGCCTATAGACCGTAGGTTACGGCCTACCTTCAACCAGACGGCCAAACCTTCTGTCTTACGGGGTTCACAGACGGTGTTGATACAGGGCCGTAAGTTACGGCCTCAGGCCGTAGCTTACGGTCTCCCTGCAACTTGCACAGTTTTCTTTATTTTCAGCACCTTTCAACCCGTAGTCTTCGTATCCTTTGTATCCTACTCAAATAATGTCCGTTAAGCTTCATTTATCCTACATTTCAAACACGCAACAAAGTAATATTGTTCGACATATAAAATATATTAAAAATGAAATATTAACTATGCTAAGTGCATGCATATTAACCAATCATCACATCCCCACACTTACCCTTTTGTTTGCCCTCAAACAAACTCTCTTGTACACTTTAACACTAATTACTCAAATGCATCAATAATCTCTTAACCTTGTGTGAGTTAAGATCCCAAGGCATACCTGGCTCTAATGTTTATATTGTTCAAGATTGACAATCCAACAAGTAGCCGCTTGTTTGAAATCTTAGGATTACCTAACCAAGCATAACTTACCTTCGGTTTCCAACACACATGCATTCACCCTCTCACAATGATCACTCCTCTCGGGTTGATTTCTGGACTAGTGATTATATACTAGTATATCTGGAACACTCAAACCAGTAATGCACATTATTATCATAAGCTAGTATAACAATCACATCTCCATCAACTAACGCACTACAATACACAAATCAAGAGGTCTTTTACGGGTTGTACTATTAGGCTAGGGTTAAGGGTATGCAAAAGGATCTAACGTGGTAGATGGTGAATGAAATCCAATTCAAACATGCTAAATTTAAGAACTATTATAACTTGGATCACATTGACCCGAACACACTACAGGAATTCACACTTTTTTTTTTTCATACGTTGGTCATTTTAACCTCATACATCGCCATTTTTTCTTTTTTTTTCAAATTTTTTTTTTTTTTTTTTTCAAACAACTTAGACATGTAACAAATTGGATTTCACCACGCGACTTAATTAAAAAAAAGGCTAAAGGTTTAATAGGGTTAATGATGTGGCTCATTCAAATGATACGTTGGGGCTCAAAGGGGCGTCTAAGGGGAAAATGTTAGGGTAGGGGAGTCAAATGAAATGGTCTAAACAAAATGGCTATCCTAATGCCTCTATCACGTTTGTGCAAAGTAATGGTTCATGATCTCGACATGTATTAGTTACACGAGTTCTAAAATAGATGCACATTATGGTAAACACTAAATATAATAAGAAAAGAGCAACTAGATATATCATGGAAAATGCTCAATTAGGCTCAAGTTCTCACGGAAACGAAGAAATGGGTTAAGGATGTGACACATGCATGTTGTCAACTGTCTAGTTCGTTATACTTAACAAGGCAATCCTACCTAATTTTATAGAAACTACCAATTGGGCATACCTTCCTGTCACTTATAGCTAACCATGCCAAGGGATCTCTACCTATACACAAGCAAGTGATATTTACGATTTACATTGAGAAATTAGGTTTGATGCACAATTATTATTTTTTTTTTTTTCAAAATATTTTCAACTTTTCTGAATTTTAAGATTTTAAACAACTCATCCCCACACTTGGACTACATTGTCCCCAATGTAGAATGAGTTTATTAGGACCTTAGTTCCCCAAGTGCAAAGTTAAATCCCTTATAATTGTGTTATGCATACTGAGACTCGACATTAACTAAAATGCAAATTAACACATTCCCAAGACAACAAGTTTGTTACGCCACTAAGTACATAGAAGAAAACGACCAGTCCACATAACACAACTAAAAACAAGAAGTGACAACTTAAACATCATAATAGCATAAATTCAGAGAAAAGCACGTGGACCTGATCTCATGTGATCAGAGAATGCAAGATCATCCATCATATGATGGTCGGGGGTATGGCTGACCAAACATGCTCTCATACAAACTCCGCTGGATGCTCCTCATGTCATATGGGTCGGCTTGAGTAGAACTACCATGTGCTTGACCCATGTTAGTGTCATATGGCACCCATTCTGATGGAGTTGATTGAGGGTAATGGGGCATCTGATGGCTTTGCGCATATGGAACAAGATCAGGAGATCGCCAGTCAGTCGGTTGAGGCCTCTTGGTGTATGGCAGACCCTGCTGGAAGTCGTGATAATGTCGAATCTGTTCATGATATCTGAAGTCTTCATTCCGGTAGAGCTCTTGAGTATACATCATTGTTCGCCTGTTCCTCCGATTTTCTTCAATTTCCTGCGTTTGCCTGTCAAACATAATTTGCTCACAGTCAGTCCATCGATTAAAATTAGTGGGACGCGCTTGTGCTATTGCGTTCCCATCACTACGTTGATGAGGTCTCCAGTCCTCGCGAGGCACATCCTCTGCTGCCGCGGCTATCGGCTCCACTCGTTCTTCTTCCTCAGCATCTTCTTTCAATACCTCCATGCATCGCCCACTTTTTCTGTCAGTCAACCGGTAAACACGTGCAGTCTCTTGATACAACCATTCTGTAGCTGCTAATGTATCTAGGCGGAATGGTACATGCTTAAATTTCTAAGGTTTCACTCTGCGGGGCAACACATTAGCCCTTTTTAGCAATTTGGAGAGCAGTCGACAATGTGGAACAGACTTCCTATCAGCTTTTTCTCTGGTTTCCCACACATTCCACAAGATAAGATGACGGGCTGATAGGACAGGGGTTCCCGTCACAAGAGCATGCAAAATCATCACTTCATACAATCTGACTGACCCTTTATCACCTAGTCGGGGCATTACATTCTGGTTTAAAAATATCATAAGTAACTTGGGTAATGGTTTGAGATGTTGCCGACGTAGAGGCCATCTTGCTACATCTGTGCCTTGAGGCACAACAAACAGTTCTCTGATCATATCTCTCCACGTGTCTTCATTGGCTTTCTTACAAGCTAGTAATGCATCGGAGGGATACTCATATGGTTCATCATCTTCGGCCCCCGTGTCGAAGTTGGCTATTCTACTCAAGATCTCAAATGATAATGTTACGGGTTTGCTATTGACCTTTCCTACTAACTCTATTGTCTCCGGTGGGTTGTTGCCTGGCTTCTTTTGAAGTGTTGACATCCACTCTATAATTGCATCCATGTAAATGTCATCGCTCCCATCATTGTTAAAAGTCATGTGTTCTTCCCATCCCAATCTTGTAAAGCAATCAGTAATCCCGAATTTGTCAAAATGATCTTGATTAATTTGCCTCTCACAAATCAAGAGGGATTGAAGTGACCCTTTAATGTCCCTCATCTTCTTATGATACAGTAAAGGTTGAATTTCTTCTGCAAATGAGGATAAACGTCTACTTTTTCTCCACTTGGGTAATCCATCCTCATCATATTCTGCCTCATCTCCAGACTCTTCTTCTTCCTCCATATCAATGTCTTCTTCCTCAATCCTAGGTGGATCTGATTCGGGAAACTTCCTCCTTTTAGTGCCTGATGTCGAAGCAACCGCTTTCCCTTTACCTTTTTGGTTATTACCTGCCATCGATCCTTGTTGTTGTTAAAGTGATGTCTACAAAGAAAAATGCAACCTTGACAACAATGTCACCAAAACCCTCAAAACTCTCGAGTCCTCTTGTAACTAGATCTAACAAACGATCATGAATTGGAGAAAACTACACCATGGGTTGTGTTTGTCTCGAGAAATTAGCCCAGATGCATATGAATTTCATATGTTTTGATGAAGAATTGAAGAAGTTATGTGAGGGGGAAGAACTAGGGTTCTTGAGTGTTTTTGAGAAGGAAGGAGAAGATGGATGAGTAAAACTGAGATTTTGGTGGTGGATTGGAGTTAAAAACAAAAGGGGTTTGTGGAAATTGGGATTGGGTCGGGTTTTTATGTAATAATGCGGTCAAGATGTGCCCAGCCTCGACAGGCCGTAAGTTACGGCCTAAGGCCGTAGCTTACGGTCTCTTGTGTTATGCTGAGACCGTTTGTGGTGACCGTAAGGCAGAAGCTTGGACCGTCCGCATTGGCATAGGCCATAAGTTACGGCCTACGGCCGTAAGTTACGACCCCTCCCCCTTTTTTTTTTTTTTTTTTTTTGTTTGAAAAACTCATGAAAATATTTGAAAAACTAATTATAGTTCTTTTGTTATTTTAGTCGGCGAAAAACATTGCCACTCCCCCCACTAATTGTGCATTGCCCTCAATCGCACCTATATTTACCTGAAAATCTAAAGGCTTCCACCTGCTGATTA
The DNA here is from genome assembly GCA_025506505.1 of Flaveria sonorensis. Lineage (NCBI taxonomy): Eukaryota > Viridiplantae > Streptophyta > Magnoliopsida > Asterales > Asteraceae > Flaveria > Flaveria sonorensis. The sequence continues at coordinate 65,099,214 of CM046432.1, forward strand.
GTATGCATCCAAAGACTGAAACGCAAAACATACCAACTACACAAATACAAAGACACAATAATTGACGAATCTAAAATAAAATTCTAAAACTCACTTTCGTAGGAATCACGGTTGCATTTAGCATATGCAACAAGCCTTTTAAACCTCTCGGTAGACCCGAGCGGACGAGTTAAGTCTCGTGAGGGTTTCTAGTGAACATACCCACAAAGTTCTCCGAGTTGCCTCTCGGAAAGCGCTAAGTTTTAAGTCTTCAGCCAGACCGTACCTAATATACTAGTTTGTCGCATATGTTGGTGAATCCACAAGGAATTTCACCGAATCCATTTGTACCTTGTTGATGTCAGTCGCCTCCAAATATGGTTTCAATCTATGACCATTCACCACACGCCTTGTATGATCTTTCGGATCTTCAATTTCAATATCTCCAAAGTGGCCAACTCGTGTAATAATAAACGGGCATGTCCATTTGCTTTTAAGTTTGCCTGGAAAGAATTTAAGTTTGGAATTGTACAACCACACCTTCTGGTCTACTTCAAACAATTTCCTTCGGATTTTGGCATCATGAACAGCTTTCATTCTGTCTTTATACACCGATGCACAATTAAATGCTTTGTTCCTTAATTCTTCCAGTTCACACAGCTGCAACTTTCTCTCCTTACCTGCAGTTTCATAATCCATGTTGACAGCTTTCATTGCCCACAATGCACGGTGAGCTAACTCGACAGGTAAATGACAACCTTTCCCATAAACCAAGCGATATGGTGTGGTTCCAATAGGTGTTTTGAAAGCAGTTCGGTATGCCCATAAAGCATCATTTAAACGTAAAGACCAATCCTTTCGGTCGGTTCTTACCGTCTTTTGCAAAATCTCTTTAATTTGCCTATTCGAAACCTCAACCTGACCACTTGTTTGTGGGTGGTATGGTGTTGCGACTCGATGATTTACACCATACCGTTTGAGCAACTTTCCAAAGTTAAAGTTTTTAAAATGAGACCCCCCATCACTTATGATCACACGAGGGATGCCAAATCTTGAGAAAATATTGGTTTGTACAAATTTGCAAACAACAGTATGGTCGTTTGTTTTAGTAGCAATGGCCTCAATCCACTTAGACACGTAATCCACTGCTACTAAAATATAATAATTGCCATGTGAATTCGGGAGTGGTCCCATGAAATCAATCCCCCAAACGTCAAAAATGTCAACTACAAGGATTGGTTTCATGGGCATCTCATCCCGTTTGGAGATACTACCAAGTTGTTGGCATCTTAAACATTGTTTAGCATAAATTGAAGCATCTTTAAAAATTGTGGGCCAGAATAACCCGCAAGATAGAATCTTATGCCCGGTCTTGTGACCACTAAAATGTCCTCCACATGCAGACGAATGGGTTAGTGTTAACACTTTTTGCACTTCCTCTTCTGGCACACATCTTCTGATAATCTGATCAGCACCAACTTTAAAAAGGTCCGGTTCATCCCAAATGTAATGCTTTGCTTGAGCTAGAAATTGTTGTCTTTTCCTCTTTGACCAATGATCTGGAACTATACCTACAGCTAAATAATTAACTATGTTAGCAAACCAAGGTAAAGTGGAGATTGTTAATAGTTGCTCATCAGGAAATGTTTCGTTTATCGCTTTAGTATCATCCGCTTCCATAACAATTCTGGATAGATGATCAGCCACAACATTCTCACACCCCTTCTTATCGCGTATCTCCAAATCAAACTCTTATAATAGGAAGACCCATCGAATCAACCTTGGCTTGGCATCCTTCTTCTCCATCAAATACTTCACTGCACTATGGTCTGAATATATAATGACTTTGCTTCCCCAAATATACGACCTGAACTTATCAAGAGCATATACCACTGCAAGCAATTCTTTTTCAGTAGTCATGTAATTTAATTGAGCACCATCTAATGTCTTACTAGCATAATAAATTGCCACGGGTTTCTTGTCTACCCGTTGCCCCAATACAGCCCCGATTGCGAAATCACTAGCATCACGCATAATTTCAAATGGTAATGACCAATTTGGTGCTTGCAGAATCGGGGCTTCAACCAATTTTTCTTTAAGTGTTGTAAAAGCTTTTAAACATTCTTCATCAAAAACAAAGGGCACATCTTTTATTAGCAAATTACATAACGGTTTGGTGATTGTGCTAAATCCCTTTACCCAAGAATGAACGTATGCCTTTGACATTCGTGGGGGGAGGTAAATTTGAAATTACTTTGATTTTTGCATGATCAACCTCTATCCCACGTTTAGAAATGACATGTCCTAGAACAATACCCTCTTGAACCATAAAATGACTTTTTTCCCAACTTAAAACCAAATTTGTTTCGACACATCGCTTCAATACGTTGGTTAATTGTATGAGACAACTGTCAAATGATGGACCAAATATCGAAAAGTCATCCATGAAAATCTCCAAAGACTCCCCAACCATATCTGAAAAGATACTCATCATACACCTTTGAAAGGTGGCTTGGGCGTTACAAAGTCCAAATGGCATTCGCCTAAACGCGAAAGTACCATATGGACACGTAAACGTTGTCTTTTGTTGATCATCAGGATGAATGGCAATTTGATTATACCCTGAGTAACCATCTAAAAAGCAATAAAACTTCTGACCTGCTAGCTTCTCAACTATTTGATCTATGAAAGGGAGCGGGAAGTGATCTTTAGAGGTAGCCGCATTTAACTTTCTATAATCAATGCATACCCGCCACCCGGTAACGGGTCTGGTAGCAACATGCTCACCTTGTGCATCTTTTACAATTTGGATGCCCGATTTCTTGGGCACCGTCTGTGTCGGACTTACCCATGTGCTATCGGAAATAGGGTAAATGATTCCGGCATCTAACCATTTTAATACCTCTTTCTTGACAACTTCTCTCATGTTGGGATTGAGCCTTCTTTGTGTGTCACGTGCGGGTTTTGCATCTGCATCAGTAATAATTTTATGCATAACAATTGATGGACTAATACCTTTCAAATCCGCTATGGTCCATCCAATTGCCGCCTTGTGCTCTTCTAATACCTTCAACAGTGCTTCCTCTTGATCATTCTCTAAATCTGATGCGATTATCACTGGTAATGTTTGGTCTTTTCCAAGGAATGCATACTTTAGATGCTTTGGCAACTCCTTGAGTTCCATAATTGGGAAACTTTCTAACGATGGCTTCAGCTTTGAGTCAATTATCTCGGGTAGAGGCTCCACTTGATGAGTCCATGGTGGTCTACCTTCTTGAATTGCCAATACCTCCAGTTGCTTTTCTTCTTCCTCCAACTGTTGCACAAATTCAGCGTCTTCCCTGTCACATAAAACACATGTCTCCTTGGTGCTATCCTCATTTTTATGAGGATCACACCCGTCAATAATGTCCGCCATAAAGCATTCATTACCAACCGGAGAGTTAGATGCATTTTCATAAACATTGACTCTTAACTTACGGTTTCCAAATGTCATGTCGACTGTTCCATTTCTACAATTAATTTGAGCATTTGCGGTTGCTAAGAACGGTCGGCCAAGAATGACGTTAGATTGTTTGTTATTATCAATAGCCGCATAATCAAGAACCAAGAAATCCACAGGATAGTAAAATTCTTCCACCTTTACAATTACATCGGTTACTATTCCACGGGGGAGTTTAAGAGTAAGATCAGCCAAAACCACGGTGGTTTCGGCTTTTTGAAGTGGACCAAAGTCATATTGGTCATATAAACTCCCTGGTAGGATACTAACACTGGCTCTGAGATCCAACAATGCCCTATCCATTTTAAATTCACCCACTTGAATGGGAATAACCGGCGCTCCTAGATCCCGAAGCTTTGGTGGAAGGGCACCTGATAGAATGGCACTCACATTTGCGGGCACATCAAGTTTTTTAGGAAACTTATGGTTTCTTTTCTGAGTGCACATATCTTTCAAATACTTTGCATAAGCAGGAACCTGTTTAATTGCATCTAAAAGAGGTAGATTGATTTTAACTTGTTTGAAAACTTCCCATATTTCTTCTTGTTGTGGGCCTCTTTTATTGATAGATGAAGCTTTCACCGGATCAATTAAAGCTGCTGGATAAGGAATGGTATTAGCCTCCACACCTTTATCCTTGTTTTCCTTTAGTTCATCATTTAAAACCAGTTTAGTGTTTTCTAAAAAAGTTACTTTCTTTAATGGTTTAGACACAACAGTTTCATGCTCATCATCACTATTTACACTTTCATCAACATCCTCCACCACTCCTTCTACAAAAGGTGGTGGAGGGATGACTTTGTTGTCATATACCTTACCATTACGTAGAGTACTTACCTGATTGACATGATGTTTCCCATTAGAGCTTTGATGCTGTGGGTTCATTGTTGAAGACCCGATCAAATAAGAAAAGAATTTTGCTTGTTTTATGATTCCTAAATACCTTAACTAGTTAGGGTAAATAGGGTGTCGATCCCACGAGGAGTCCGTGGATGGTGTCACGCGTAACTGATTCAAAATTTACTTACTTACTATTGTCACTAAACTGTAAATTAGAACTAAATGAAATTACCAATAAAAATAATCACTTTATGAAGCAAGACGAAACTTGGATTTGGTTGAAAACTATTGCGATGAAAAGGGATCACACCCGGGTTTCAGGAATGTAAATGAATATATAGCTAATGTTTTACCTAATCTTGAAGTTACATAGACATAACTTGCTTATCACGTATGTTGAAAAGTAATTGCGAACTTGATATCCGATTATGTAAATTAACTAGTAAACTAACTAATGCCACAATCTAGAAACTTTAATTGCAATCACCAATTAATGAAGATAACCTAATTACTACTCAATGGTTAACAATGTAAAACTGATAACTTGATAAGTAATAATCAAATCAACTAACACGAATCTTTAATCAACACTCGTTCAAAACACATAAACGAATAAAAGTTGTTAAACAATCAAAGTTTATGTCTTGACTAGGTAAACACATACGCATGCATAATCCAATCACAAACCGTCCACCCAGGGATGATCACGGGTGGTTTAGCCTTGCATCTTCATCATAATCGCTTCAATCTTGTCTTTTTGCATACGAATCCTCGATCACTTGATGATTAGAGAGGGTTTTAATGACTCAAAAATGCTCCAAGATTCGTTCTTGGGGTTGGGGGGCAGTATCTTTTCAAAACCCTAATGTTTGGGTTTAAATAGGTTTTGAAATTTGAAACAACCCCCAAAATATCGCCTTAGACCGTAACTTACGGCCTATAGACCGTAGGTTACGGCCTACCTTCAACCAGACGGCCAAACCTTCTGTCTTACGGGGTTCACAGACGGTGTTGATACAGGGCCGTAAGTTACGGCCTCAGGTCGTAGCTTACGACCTCCCTGCAACTTGCACAGTTTTCTTTATTTTCAGCACCTTTCAACCCGTAGTCTTCGTATCCTTTGTATCCTACTCAAATAATGTCCGTTAAGCTTCATTTATCCTATATTTCAAACACGCAACAAAGTAATATTGTTCGACATATAAAGTATATTAAAAATGCAATATTAACTATGTTAAGTGCATGCATATTAACCAATCATCAGCTACGCAACAAAGTCGTACAAGTATCGTTACAAAAAAGATTAGATTTACTTTACGTAGGTAATAGGTTTTATCCAACTCAGTATCAATGATTTCCCCATATATTATATATTAGTTCACTTCAAAAACCATCCAACTATTAAAAAGTTAGTCCACAAAGTCTTAGAGTACGTGATGGTTTGCACGAATTCCTAGCATGAGATATAAAAAGCTCAACTAAAAATTGTAAGCGCCTTAAAACACAAAGAGCCAAAAAGTTGTCTCTGATCCATTAAATTAATCGACTCCTTGCATGGTATTGGCAAAGCAACATTCCTAAAAATATATTACAAAAATTAGTAGTAATGTTTTCCGTCAAGATTTCATAGTTTTAATGGGAACTCATTGCCGACTATATATACACCCGTCGGTGATCAGTGGTAACTTGATGATAAAAAATTCTTTCAATCTTTCGGTCATTTGTTGGTGTGCGGTCCATTTACGATGATTTATTTATGTTTGATCCCTATAACTTTGATTATGTTAGAATGGTTGGTTCGGAATCAAATATGTCCAAATCATGTTTGCATGGTTTAGGTCATCCGGATTGTATTGTGGGGTTGGTGTTCTTGGTTGTTGGAAGTGGTGGTCTTGGAACTAAAATTGAACATGTGGTCTTGGAAGTGGTTGTGTAGGACTTTGCGTCTTTGTATGTGGTGTCACGAGAATCACCTAAGTTAAATATGTAGGAAACGTTTGTATATAATTGAACCAAAAACTTTCTTATTGATTACTAGAATAGAAGCAACAGAAGCAAGTAAATTACAAGTACTTTATGATTGAAATAAAGTAGAAAGATTATTGGATTTTAATAATTCAAACTTTAATTGGTTGGGATTAATCGTAACTCAGAAAATATTTATAGACACTCTTAATTTTGAGCTTATTTTCTTTCAACGATCGCTTATTAACTGAGAGTTAACCGTCGTTAGATTTTTTTGACGAATTGGGGCTAACTTTGAGCCATTTTTCAACTCTGTTGCCGCCCAACCTCCATCAAACCCTTTTTTCGGTGTCTAGCCTCCATCGACACCAAACATCTACCTCCAACGAGTCAAGTGGTTCAGATCAAAAGATGTAGATTGACGAGTTTCAGGATGCAAAAGTTTTAGATTGACGCACCTGATGGTTGATTTCAACTTTCTACTTAGTGTTTTGGCTATATAAGTTCCATGTCATCAAAAAAACTAACGATGTTAACTCTCAGTTAGTAAGAGTTCGTTGAAAGAAAATAAGTTTAATATTGAGAATGTTTATAAATATTTCCAGAGTTGAGATTAATTCCGATCAATAAATAAGAGTTGAGATTATTAAAATTTAATAACCTAAAGTATAAATAGAAGAAGCCAATCATGAACATAAATAAACAAATGTTTGAGGCTAAGAATTCATGTTCAACATGAGTTATTTAAAAGAAATTTCGAGCCTGCCAAAACAACTGTTTGTTTCCTAGGGTACAACAACCAAAGAAGTTAATACTACCATGGAGGAAATTGAACTCGAATTGTTACCTCAAAAACATGTTGAAGAAAGATGAAGATTGCTAGAGTTTGAGAGAGAATAGAGTGTTCAAATTGGTGTTGCAAAAAGTTGCAAATTGGTTTAAAATACCAAGAATCACTTTAGTATTTATAGTGAAACGTGACTTGAAACAAATCAGTCAAGAATTAAATTAGAAAATAAATGGAAATAAACATTTTTAATGAATTTCATTTGGTTTACACTCTCAGATTGAAACTTATTTTCAGTTTCAGCTCATTACTGCATATTTTTGAAGTAAACTACACTTTTAAAGTAGATTGGAAGTAATTGCACTTCGAAAATAGATTCGGGAGTTACGACACTTTGGAAGTAGATTCGGAAGTGCTGCACTTCAAAAATATATTTATTGGAGGTGACCACTACAAGAAAAACACTCTATCGCGATCAGGTCTATGGCGATGACACGATGTTGGCGCTATAGGTCACCCTACGACGACGATATGTCGTCGCCATGGGGTCACTATAATTTTTGGCTATTCTAGCTCTATGACGACGACTTGTCGTCGCCATAGGTCAAAACATTTTTTTTCTTTTTCTTTCCCCCGAAATAACTATGAGGGAAATAGTCCCGCCATTATGAAAGTCGTCGCCATAGGTCAAAACATTTTTTTTCTTTTTCTTTCCCCCGAAATAACTAGGAGGGAATTAGTCCCGCCGTTATGAAAACCCTATGGCGATGACATGTCGTCGCCATAGGTCAAAACATTTTTTTTCTTTTTTTCCCGAAATAAGTAGGAGGGAAATAGTCTCGCCATTATGAAAACCCTATGGCGGCGACGTGTCGTCGCCATAAAATTTTATGATTTTCTTAAATTGATATTAATAAAAGTAATAATAATAATAATAATAATAATAATAATAATAATAATAATAATAATATTATTATTATTATTATTATTATTATTATTATAAGTATTAATAATATAATAAATATTATTATTTAATTAACCGTGTGTATGTTTGTATTATTTTCTTAAATAAATATTATATGCTTTTAATTTATTTTGTAAATGGAACAAAATCTTATTAGATGTGATTTTTTTAAAAAAAAATAAAGATAAGTTAAGACTACTATTTTTTTTAATATAAGATGAATCTCAGTGGTATAATGTGGAATAAGAATTGGTGAAGTTTAAAATTGTATTCCAATTTTGACTAAATGATATATGTTCAATCATCTAGTCATTTAGGTTAGTTAAAAGAAGAAAAAAACTAATTTCATATATTGTGATAATTGTTGGATCTTATATGCCCAAGACACATACAAGATTGATGTGGTTAGTACGTTATGATTCAAGTCGGGTCATACCCAATAACAAGCTAGGCAAACACCGATAAACATTTATTTGTTGATCATGATCAAGCAAATAAATTATGACACCAATTTAGAAAATGGGTTTTCTGAATTATTGCATTTGAGATAGAACAAATTATATGGATATTTTGTTCATGAGATATCATTTGTAATGTTGTTTAAATAAGTTAAATAACATCAAATATAAGAGTGTTTAAGTTATAAGATTAAAATTGGTTTAATTATATAACTTAATGAGTGATTACCAATGAATTAAAAGGGTGTTTTTCAAAATGGGAGGGAACCCATTTTGAACCCAATTTTCGGCCGCCCCTTGGTGGTTGGCATTGGGATTCATTTGTCTTGTTTTTATGCAAGACATTTACTTGTTCACCTAGACACTCAACACACTTTCTCTCTCACACATACAAGCTCCTTCTTCTCCATTTCTCTTCTCCCATTTTCGGACCAAGAAGGTTTTGTAAGAAGGATCTTTGGTGTCAACTTCCTAACAAGTTTGGTGCTTTGCAAGAGCTTGTGGGTATACAAGCTTGAGGTCTTCTCTTTTGAAGACTAGACATTCAAGAAACATCATCTTCCTCATCTCATCCGTATCTAACTTCCTTGTTCAAGAAAGGTAGTATTCATGTACATCCTATGGTTGGTTTTGATAGCACTTTTTTTCACATATATATGATCCTTGTTCTTGGGTTTGTTTTCTTGAACATATAAATGTTTATTTTCAGAATATAACACAAGTTTTAAAACCCTTATATCCGCTGCGCTTTATTGTTTAAATGGTTAAACATCTTTGTTAAAACTTGTAAAAACCCAACAATGGCATCTAGAGCAGGTTATGTGGAAAACTTGCTTCAAAAGTCCAAGAAAAGTTAGTTTTGTTGGACTTTTTCAACCCATTAGGGGCTGTTTTGTTATGGATAAATGAATCCCTTATCTTTCAAAGTTTTATCTTACATGCTTTAGAATAAACCTTGAAAGATTAACATCAAGTGGTTGATTGTTTTGTTTGGACTAAACCCTAAAGTTTGGGTTTATGTTGGCCGAAACTTTAAGGGTTAAAAAGGGAGTTCATGGTTGTTCTTGGATGTTGTATTTGATACATATTTTGGTGCATAACATAGCCTTGACCTAATGTGTTTTGGATTTGGATGAATGTGATTGTCATGTTTAGTTTTATTCATTAAAGGGTTGTAATAATAATTTTGGTGTTTGTATCTTTTGGGTTGTAATTTATTTATTCATTGGTTATGTAATAAATAGATTAGGTGCATTTCTTTTATTAGAAAAATTGTATTAGGATATGATTTTTGTAAAAGAAGATGCACAAGTTGGAGACTCAAGGGAAGATACAAAGGAAGAACTCAAAAAGACATGGACACTTGAAGCATTTGGATGCGGATTCGAGTGGGAGTTCTTGGACACATTTTAATGTGTCATTATTAACCCTTAGGAAAGACCTAATGACAACACTTGTGATGGCAAACAAGTGTGGTCACCTTAGTGGCTATGGTTATGCACTTATGATTGAATGGTTGTGCTTGTTTGGTTGTTTTGTTTTATGTTGGATGTTTGATATATGGATATGCATAACTAACAAATTTATAAACATAACAAGCTGAAAATAAATGGTTCTTAATCATTAAGTGGTTAATAAAAGGTTATTACAAGGATTAATGATTTTAAATAAAAGGGGTTTTATTAAAAGAACCATAGGGTACCATGTATTTGAAAGCATGTAAATGCAAGGTACATAGAGTTTTCTAAACTAGAATTATGAAAACTTAAAATGTCTTTTGAAAACAAGTTTATCACCATCCTTTTACACAACACTTAAGTCACTTGAAAACTCTTAATGGGATAAAGGTCACCTAACCATTTTGAGGGAACTTGTGATTTGAGGTGGGAATGCCATATTTGTGGGATAAAGATCACCTAACCACTTATATTGGTAAACTCACATGTGTGTGTAAGTAGGGTAACTTGATTTGCAAACCATGTTAAATGGATCACCTACAATGTGGTTTACAAAAGGTGTTGATGGGATTAACATGCCGACTATACATATGATGTTTAAGTCGATCCCATACCTCTAGAAGTTGCAAAGGGTTGCAATTGTCAAACGTAGACTACCTTGTTAATTTAAATAATGGGATAAAGATCACCTAACCACTATTTAAATGTGACGTTGGATTCTAGAATTTTATTTTGTGTATGACACATAAAAGAAATTTATAATTAAATATGATAATATCGTAAATACTTAAATTGAACCTTGTTAAATTTTGTAGATGGCCACCAACAACAATGAAAATAATGATATTCCATCCGCTCATACCCTATCACTAAGAACCATTCTCCAAAAGGAGCGTCTAAACCATAACAATTTCATTGATTGGTTTCGAAACTTGAGAATTGTTCTCAAGCAAGAGAAACGATCATATATCTTAGACGATCCGATTCCCGATGAACCCAATGAGGAAGATGAAGAGGCCTACATTAATTGGGTGAAATACACTGAGGACTCGGTCCAAGTGTCTTGCCTCATGTTGGCAAGTATGACTCCGGATCTCCAAAAGGAGTACGAACATCACGGAGCATACGACATGATAACCCAGTTGAAGGAAACGTTCCAACAACAAGCAAGGGTAGAGCGCTTCGAAACGGTTCGAGCACTCCATGCATGTCATATGGATGATACCCAATCAGTCTCGTCTTATGTATTTAAGATGAAGAGCCACATAGACCGCCTCGAAAGGCTGAATTGTCCCGTCTCGAAAGAGTTGGCTACGGATTTGATCCTCAACTCTTTGTCAAAAAGGTTTGACAATTTTGTTATAAATTATAACATGAACGGTTGGGACAAGAACATAACTGAGCTTCACTCTATGCTCAAGAAAGCCGAGGCAGCCATTGGTAAAAGGAGTTTACCCGTTCTCACCATCAATGAAGGTGGGAACAAGAAGAGGCCTCACCCCGCATCCAAGGCAAGTGTTGCCAAAGGTAAAGGGTACGTTGGGAGAAAGGGAAAGGGAGTGGTAAAAGTGCCACCACCAAAACCAGCGGAGAAGAAGCAAAAGGTTGCTTCGGATGACCCATGCTTTAAGTGTGGGGAGATAGGACATTGGGCAAGAAATTGTCCTGTCCATCTCAAAGAGTTGAAAGCAAAGAGGGATGCCGGGCAGACCTCAGGTACAATTTTCATGATTCATATTGATCTAAATATAATATCCTCTAACACATGGGTATTGGATACCGGATGTGGGACTCACATTTGCAATTTGTTGCAGGGGTTCAAAAGAAGTAAAAACTTCAAGAAAGGGGATGTTAGCCTCTACATGGGGAATGGGGCAAAAGTTCAAGTTGAAGCCTGATGTGTGTGCATTGGAATGAGATTTTAAGTGTTTAAACGTTAAATATTACGTATGATTATTCGTTTATATGCATGTGATTGAGTTGAATAGGTTGACTATGAGTTGGAAGTGATTTTGTAGGAAAAACAAGGAATTTGGAAGCTTACATGATAAAACAAGTCATTGGAGGGGTCAAGAAACAAAGTTTCAAAGTGCAGCAGAAAGGCTTCCACCGTAGCCTACTGTAGCCACCGTAGGCTACGCCAGCTCAAGTAAAAAATCAGCAGAATACACCCCACCGTAGGCTACGCTGGCTGGCGTAGCCTACGCCAGGACCCTTTTAAAAACCCTTAAATACGCGTTTTATTTAGGTTTTAGCCACCACTTGATTCCCATTCGACCTAAGACGAAAAAAGACGTACTTTGGAAGTTCTGGGATCAATTCTTCACCATTCCAACTCTCAAAAACAAGATTCAATCATCCGGATGCAAATCAACAACGGTTTTGAAGATCATTCAAGAACGATGAGCGGCTAATCCTCTCGTGATCGACTTCGGGTATTAGGTTTTGTGTGATTAGGTTTTTGTTTTTGTTTAACTTTGTTGGGATTAAACTTTAGAACCCGTTAAGTTCTTTTATGAGTTTAACTTGTGTTTTGATTATTTAAACAACGAGTTGGTAAACTTTATTTGAATATCATTTAATCTTCCGGAAATTATATGATTGCAAGTTTTGGTTTCTAATTGAATTGGCATTGTGTATCAAGACCCATTAAGTCCTGATTATCGATATCACTTAATCATCGCACGTATAGAGTCCCTATTAAGGATTTTCCTTGAAGTTAAACTAAACAATTGCTGAAAACCAAACCTAGAACCGAAGTGGATTACTTTCTCTTATAATCGTTTTCTTAATCAAGTTTGATTCTTTCAAAGTTGTTTTCTTAGTTTATTTGTTAATTATTTCAAAAATCCAATTTTCACAGCCAAGAGGCAATAGTTAAGTAATTTGTTAATTTAATTAATTAGTATTTCATAAATTAAAGTACAATACACCGACCACTAATTCCACGACGATCGACAACCCTACTTACCCTAACTAGTTTAAGGTGAATAGGAACACACATTTTAACATCTTATTTGATTGATACTTCGACATCGATCAAATTTTGGCGCCGTTGCCTGGGAATCGGTGCGCTTGGTGTTTTGTTATTTTATTTGTTTTAAAAAAAAAAAACTTTTTTGTTACTTGTCTTATTTTATTTGTTTTTATTTTGTGTTACGCTTGGTGTTTTCAGTGTGCAGGTGACAGGTTGCATGCATACTCGATATTCGGGTAGGAAATCACCACTAGTATTCGATCCAGAGATAGAAAGATCAGCAAGGTATAATCGTGTTTTGCATCGATCAGGGTTACCAACTACATCAATTTCACAAGCTATCGATCAAGCAGCTGATAGTTTGTCTGATTCAACTCACATGGATAATCCAAACAACCAACCACCTCAAAATCCAAACCCTCTTCCCAATAACCAAAATCAAAACCCAAATCCACCCCCACCACCAAATAACAACCGCAACAACCTGAATCAACCACTACCCAACAATAATATGAATCAAAATAACCTCAATCAAGGAGATGACTTTGATCATGTGAGTATGCATAGTGTTCACACGGGTGATGAAGATTATGAAGATGAGTGGAATAACAATGAAGAACCCTATAATGGTGCAAATTATGATGCTTGGGATGGGAATTTCGGCGGAGGTAATGGACAAAATGGAAATAACAATTGGAGGAACAACCAATATGGATGGAATGCACCACGTATCAATCAACAACGAGGTGGAGTCAATAATAATTTCAATCAACCAAGAAGACCTCACAGAGCTCAAGTACAAGGTGTGGATAGCCATTTCAGACCGGCTATTTCTGAAAACCCGAATCCTATCGCACCTCCAAACCGTAGGGGAAGATCTTTTGATGTACGTCCTCACTACCTAACCATTCTTCCTGCATTTAGAGGCACTGCAACGGAAGAACCATATGTACATCTTGCTGAATTTGATGCCATATGTAGTACTATCGGTGGAAACCACTTCACACAAGATGAAGTAAGACTGAGATTGTTTCAATTTACTTTGAAAGATAGAGCTAAGCAATGGTTCCTCACTTTGCCTGACAACAGTATTCATACTTGGCAAGAGATGCAAAGGGTTTTCCTTGAAGAATATTATTCTATGGGAAAGACAAGTGATGCAAGAGAGGCCATTCGATCTTTCCAACAACAAGCAGGGGAGCATTTCATGATCATTCACAAGTTTAAGGAATTATCGCATGTGTCCACATCATGGTATTGAAACGTTGGGAATTGATTAAGGCATTTTCAGATGGACTAACACCGGAAGAAAGGAAATACTTGTATTCTACAAGTAATGGAACATTCTTATCTAATCATGAAGATATGGATTGGGAATTCCTAGAACGAATGTGCAAGAATTCCAAAGCTCAAGCTTCGGCTAGTAGACGATCAAAGCCCGCTCCGGCAAGGTCAACCACCATTGATTATGAGAGTAAAGAAAGAATTGCATCTTTGGAAAGACAATTGGCCAAGTTAGGACATGCGGGGACTAAAGATGTAGCTTCAATTGGATTTAATGTATGCAATGAATGTGGTGACTTGGGGCATGCAAGTGCAAGGTGTCCGTTGCTTTTAGGTCAACATGAAGAGGTGAATCAAGTATACGGAGAGAGAAAACAGTTTGATATGAACTCCAATACTTATCACCCTAGTTTGAGGAATCATCCACACTTTCAGTATGGAAATGCTTCAAACCAGATGAACCCTAATTTTCAAGGTAATAATCAAGGTGGTCAAGCTTATCAGAACCGAGCACAAGGGAATTATAATCAAAGTGGTTATCAAAGAACTTCATATTCTCAAGGAAACAATCAAGGAAACTACAATCATAGGGATCAACAAGGTAGTTCATCATGCAACTATCAAAGTAATTCTCAATTTGGACAACTTGGTGGTGAAGAGTCTACAAATGCAAAGTTGGATGCTTTGATGAACATGATGAAAGAGAATATGAAAGAGAACAAGAGAGAAAATGAAATTAGGGACAAGGCTTATGAAGCCTTAAATAAACAAGTGGGTCAACTTGCAGAGGATGTGGCTCAAATTAAAAGGAACCATGGAAAGCTACCGAGTGATACCACGGTCAATCCTCAACATCAAGGAACCAACACAGAAAACATGAGAACTGTTCACATCAATTCGGTTAGTATCCTTCCTGACTCTAAAATTATTGATAATGACTTTACTTCTTTTTCACAACAAGTTACAGATAAGGAAGAGAAAGCCGATACAGTGGAAGAGAGTGACCCAGGAGCACCCATCATTCCAATAAAAGTGGGGAAGTTGAAGATAAAAAGAGCACTTTTGGATTATGGAGCAGCTGTTAGTATCTTGCCAGGTATGTTATATGATCAGTATGACTTCGGTCCTTTAGAGAAAGTTGACACCACTGTGGTGTTAGCTGACTTGACTCAAAAATGTCCTCGGGGGATGGTAAAGAATGTTATAATCAAGTTGGGAGAATTTTACTACCCTGTGGACTTTATGGTGCTCGATTTTGCACCAGTGAGAACGAATGAGCAACCGAATGTCATATTGGGTCGACCATTTTTAGCAACTGCGAATGCTCAAATCAATTGTCGGGATGGAACAATTGACATGACTTACGAAACTCGTAAGTTACGTTTTAATGTATTTTCCAAGTCGATTAATTATTTTGTTAATGATAAAGTTTTTGTGGCAGATATGACTAACGTGTGTGTTCCTACTTATACTTCACATGTAAGCATGAACACCACTTTTAAGAATGATTTTGAGTATGATAGGGATAAGCATGTGGACTTGAAGGAATTGGTGGATTTAAAAGAAAAGAAAGAGCCAATTATGAAGTTGGAAACAAAAGATGTGAAACCTAAAATGAAGAAAAAAGTTGGCGATCCACTTGATCCTATAAAAGACAGAGTTGAGGCATTAATGTTTGGGCCACAATACGATCTAGTTGAAGAACTGCCGGATCATTTGAAGAATACTGGAGTCAAGCATCCTACTCGACCACCATGAGTGGTCGCAGGTACGGTCTGGCTGAAGACCTAAAACTTAGCGCTAATCGGGAGGCAACCCGAATTTAATTTTTATGTTTTGTGTTTGATATGTCTATTTAAGTAGTTTATTTTGATAATCGTTACGTTTGTGTCTGGGTCGGTTCGGGTTGGAAAAGTCGTTTGTGTTGATTAATTGAATAAATTGATTTTCAAAGAAGAAAAAAAAAACTCACACACTTAACTTAAATACCACACATTGGGGACAACGTATCTCAAGTGTGGGGATGAGGGAAAATTTGGAAAAATTTTATTGTTTTTAAGCAATCCAATCAAACATGAAAACAACAAGCATACCAATTGATTCTTGTCATGTTTGATGTAAGGGTCCTTAGTCATGGTCTAATTCTACGATAGCAAAAATAATTATGTTAGCAAGGTTTTACAAAAAAAAATTAAGAACTGTCTAGTTAGGTTAACAGGCTAATGGTGTAATAAAAGCATGCACACGCCGGCAACCCTAATTCCTACTTGGTGAGATTTTGAAGCTTACTAGATTGTTAGTTCACATAAAAAGTGTTTCAATTGTTGAGTGTAGGCCATATGATTCTTTGTTTTAGAACTTGTGTGATTTGATACATACAAAGACGGTGAATTTGATAAATGCACATAGATGATAGAGGCAATCTAGGATTCCCTTCTCTTTTAACACCATTTCTTGTGATGCATCAGTTTACCTAAAATTCCCCCTAGTAGCCACTTTCGAGCCTTAAACCGTTTATTTTGACAAACCCATATCAATAAAACCCAAATCAAATTTTACCCAATGTGACCAAGTTACCACTGTTGATAACATTCAGACTAGCTTCAGTATTTGATTTATGATAAAAAATAATAATAATAAATAATAATAAAAATAAAAAAATAAAAATAAAAAAGAAAAAAAAAAGAAAAAAGAAAAAAAAAGAGAAAGAAAAGAAAGATGCAAATTGTTGGTTATGGGTTAAATATGCACCCATGTGTTTGCTTTGTTTGAATAATAGTTATGTCAATAAGGATGTCAACAGTTGGTATTGCCTTAATTTATATTTTAGCCACACTCACAGCCAATCATTCCTACCTTAACCTAAGCCCAAAACCCGTAAGTCCTTTTGATGTGTGCATTGTCAATTTATTATCGTGGAAGTTTGATTGTCACCCAAGCATATGATAACAAAGTTTTATATGTGGACCTTTTGAGTGATATATTGGTGCAATTTTCACCGATCCAGAAATAAACTGAGATGAGTGACAAATGGTGAGGGGTGTGTTGCATGACAATAAAAGCCGGAAGCTTGTTAGGTTTAATTAGTCGGATTCTATTTTGAATTAAATGTAACATCCTTTACTTGCTAGCCAAATATGATTATTGCAATTCTGGAATGGGCATGACTTTGGACTATCGCTAAGGCGTGCAAGGGATTTTGGTTTATAATGTTGTTAAATGTTTTGAATTAGATTTGCTTGAGGGCAAGCAAAGCTTAAGTGTGGGGATGTGATGTGTGTGCGTTGGAATGAGATTTTAAGTGTTTAAACGTTAAATATTACGTATGATTATTCGTTTATATGCATGTGATTGAGTTGAATAGGTTGACTATGAGTTGGAAGTGATTTTGTAGGAAAAACAAGGAATTTGGAAGCTTACATGATAAAACAAGTCATTGGAGGGGTCAAGAAACGAAGTTTCAAAGTGCAGCAGAAAGGCTTCCACCGTAGCCTACTGTAGCCACCGTAGGCTACGCCAGCTCAAGTAAAAAATCAGCAGAATACACCCCACCGTAGGCTACGCTGGCTGGCGTAGCCTACGCCAGGACCCTTTTTAAAAACCCTTAAATACGCGTTTTATTTAGGTTTTAGCCACCACTTGATTCCCATTCGACCTAAGACGAAAAAAGACGTATTTTGGAAGTTCTGGGATCAATTTTTCACCATTCCAACTCTCAAAAACAAGATTCAATCATCCGGAATGCAAATCAACAACGGTTTTGAAGATCATTCAAGAACGATGAGCGGCTAATCCTCTCGTGATCGACTTCGGGTATTAGGTTTTGTGTGATTAGGTTTTTGTTTTTGTTTAACTTTGTTGGGATTAAACTTTAGAACCCGTTAAGTTCTTTTATGAGTTTAACTTGTGTTTTGATTATTTAAACAACGACGTTGGTAAACTTTTATTTGAATATCATTTAATCTTCGGAAATTATATGATTGCAAGTTTTGGTTTCTAATTGAATTGGCATTGTGTATCAAGACCCATTAAGTCCTGATTATCGATATCACTTAATCATCGCACGTATAGAGTCCCTATTAAGGATTTTCCTTGAAGTTAAACTAAACAATTGCTGAAAACCAAACCTAGAACCGAAGTGGATTACTTTCTCTTATAATCGTTTTCATAATCAAGTTTGATTCTTTCAAAGTTGTTTTCTTAGTTTATTTGTTAATTATTCCAAAAATCCAATTTTCACAGCCAAGAGGCAATAGTTAAGTAATTTGTTAATTTAATTAATTAGTATTTCATAAATTAAAGTACAATACACCGACCACTAATTCCACGAGGATCGACAACCCTACTTACCCTAACTAGTTTAAGGTGAATAGGAATACACATTTTAACATCTTATTTGATTGATACTTCGACATCGATCAAAGCCCGAGGGGACTACATCCTGAAGCTTCCAAATGGTTTGGAAGCAATTTTGAACAATGTTTTGTATGCTCATAGTTTGACTAGGAACATTATTTCAGTTGCACAATTAAGACAATATGGTTATGTTTTGATGTTTATTGAAAATGAAATTCATGTTTCTTTAAATAACATCTTTTATTTTAAAGCTACTCCTATTAATGGTATTTATGAATTGGTTCGTGAAAACACATATATGATAGCTCGTTGTACCAAACCACCACCAAGAAGCTCAAATTAGATTTGAGTGACACCTATCTTTGGCATTGCCGTCTTGGTCATATAAACAAGAAGCGCATACAAACTCTTCAAAAGAATGGTCTTTTAAAAGCAAGTGAATATGATTCATTTGATGTATGTGAATCTTGTTTACAAGGCAAAATGACTAAGGCGCCTTTTAGTGGCAAAACCGAAAGGGCAAAAGATTTATTAGGTATCATACATTCGGATGTATGTGGTCCTTTTAAGCCAATGACTAGGTATAATGAAAGATACTTCATTACCTTCACCGACGACTATAGTAGGTATGGGTATGTGTACTTGTTAAGACACAAAGATGAAGCTTTTGAAATGTTCAAAAGCTTCCAAAATGAAGTAGAAAATCAACTCAACAAATCAATAAATCTCCGCACCGATAGAGGAGGTGAATACCTGAGTGATGCTTTTAGAGATCATTTTAGAAGTTGTGGGATTATCTCACAACTATCTCCACCTGGAACACCACAACACAATGGTGTGTCCGAAAGGAGAAATCAAACTCTATTAGATATGGTTCGATCTATGATGGCTGGAAGCTCATTGCCTTTATCATTTTGGGGCTTTGCTTTGCTCTCTGCGGCCCGTATTTTGAATATGGCCCCAACCAAGAAAGTGGAAAGGACACCTTTTGAAATATGGCATGGAAGGGTTCCATCTCTATCATATTTAAAGGTGTGGGGATGTGAGGCTTATGTAAAGACTCCCACCTCAAACAAGTTAGAAAGACATTCCACTAAGTGTATTTTTATTGGATATCCTAGAGATTCTATGGGATATTATTTCTATGATCCATTGGAACAAAAGGAGTTTGTTGCCAAGAAGGGTGAGTTCTTGGAAGCCAAGTTCCTTATGGAAGGAGCTAGCAGTAGAACAGTGGATCTTGAGGAGGATCAAGAACCACAACCCGATACACGTTTGGTTGACACTAGCACTCAACATGAGGATGTTGAGAATGATCAAATGGTTGATCAATACACACAAAACGTTCGCAAATCTGGTAGAACTAGTAATCCACCTGAAAGATATGGATTTTTCATGGATGGGTGCTATGTGGTTGATTCCGATGAACCAATCACATACCATGATGCAGTGTCCAATTTGGATTGTGACAAATGGCTTGAAGCCATGAATGTTGAGATGCAATCCATGTATGACAACCAAGTGTGGGACTTGGTTGTACCACCTCTTAACTCCAAGGTAGTTAGAAGTAAGTGGGTTTTCAAGAAGAAAACCGATATGCATGGAAACTTGGATACTTATAAAGCTAGACTTGTAGCAAAAGGTTTCACTCAAACTCAAGGTGTTGATTATGATGAGACTTTTTCGCCTGTTGCAATGCTAAAGTCTATTAGGATATTAATTGCCATAGCTGCTCATTATGATTATGAGATTTGGCAAATGGATGTCAAAACTGCTTTTCTAAATGGATATCTTGAGGAAGATGTCTATATGGTTCAGCCTGAAGGTTTTGTCGACCCAAAACATCCTAACAAAGTATGCAAGTTAAAGAAATCAATCTATGGATTGAAGCAAGCGTCAAGAAGTTGGAATCACCGTTTTGATGAAGAGGTAATTAAATTTGGGTTCATCAAAAATGCTGATGAGGCTTGTGTGTATAAAAGGCTAGTGGGAGCATCATCACTTTCCTAGTATTGTATGTCGATGACATCCTACTATTTGGAAATGACATTCCAACCTTGGAAGGTATAAAAACCTGGCTTGGAAGCTGTTTTTCCATTAAGGATCTTGGTGAAGCCGCCTACATTTTGGGAATAAAGATCTATAGGGATAGATCAAGGCGGTTGATAGGTTTAAATCAAAGTGCATACATTGACAAGATCTTGAAAAGGTTCAAGATGGAGAACTCTAAGAAAGGTACGGTACCTATTCAAAGAGGAACGATATTGAGTACGACTCAATGTCCAAGCTCAAAGGATGAGCAAGATAAAATGAAGGGAATCCCGTATGCGTCTGCTATAGGATCCATCATGTATGCAATGATATGCACTAGGCCGGACGTGTCATGCGCCTTGAGCATGACAAGCCGATACCAGCAAAATCCTGGAAATAGTCATTAGATGGCTGTTAAGAACATACTTAAGTACCTAAGGAGGACTAAAGATATGTTCCTAATCTATGGATCTGGTGAGGAGGAACTCGTGGTAAAAGGTTACACCGATGCGAGTTTCCAAACTGATCGGGATGACTCACGATCACAATCAGGATACATTTTCATCCTAAATGGAGGAGCAGTCTCTTGGAAGAGCTCTAAACAAGATGTGGTGGCATTATCAACTACAGAGTCAGAATACATCACCGCTTCATTAGTAGCTCAAGAAGCTGCATGGTTGAAGAAATTCATTGCCGATCTAGGGGTTGTCCCTTCCATTCAGGACCCCCTAGAAATTCTTTGTGATAATGAGGGTGCGATTGCTCAAATCAAGGAACCCCGTGCACATCAAAAGACTAGGCACATTGAGCGAAGATTCAACTACATAAGGGATGAAGTTGAAAAGGGAAAAATATGTATTCGCAAAGTTCACACGGATCAAAACATTGCGGATCCACTCACGAAGCTTCTTGAAAAGGCAAAGCATGAGGGTCATACTTGTGCCATGGGACTTCGATATTCTAGTGACTGGATTTGATTTTGTGATCTTGTATTTGGATATTGGAACCTTTTATTACTTGAATGAATTATATGGTTATAATGTTTCAACTAATGTTCCAATTTTGCATGTTTAATCCATGAGTAAATCATTTACTCTAAACGTCCGTAGTCGTTCATACCTGTGGGAACAAGTATGAGGGTAAGACTATTATGAACTTGGATTGGTAGATATTCATTTGGATGAATATATAGCAAAGGGTTGCTGCCAAAGTTCATAGATATTTATGGGATATAAATATTGGACTGACCCGCATCTCAAATATTACTACATGGAATCTTCTTGATTGATCATAAGTAAATTTGAGTAAAGGCGAATATCATTTGGTATCCTCTGACCTGAGATACATATTGGGTCTTGATATTCACCGGGTATTATACTTTGACTTAGTTCTTCGCTGTTCTGAAACATGGCAGTACATAAGACTAAATTCAGGTATAGCACGAGGTGATTGTGAGAGACGTATGTAATCAAGATGGGATTTGTTCCTGTTATTCGTTGAGAGTAAGATGTCTAAGGCCTGCTAAAGTTAAGTCAATGGAGAATGATCATTCTGTGTCTCTAAGATTTAACATGACATCTGTGACAAAAGGATAGATGATTGATTCACCTAAAACATTTTCGAGTAAGATACTTGAAGGGGATGATGTTATTGAATGGCACTTAGTCATACGTATTAAGGGTAGTAAACCATTGTTAGGCGGTATTTACTGCTTGCATCAATCTTCTATGAATCTTGTGCAAGTGGGAGATTGTTGGATCTTATATGCCCAAGACACATACAAGATTGATGTGGTTAGTACGTTATGATCCAAGTCGGGTCATACCCAATAACAAGCTAGGCAAACACCGATAAACATTTATTTGTTGATCATGATCAAGCAAATAAATTATGACACCAATTTAGAAAATGAGTTTTCTGAATTATTGCATTTGAGATAGAACAAATTATATGGATATTTTGTTCATGAGATATCATTTGTAATGTTGTTTAAATAAGTTAAATAACATCAAATATAAGAGTGTTTAAGTTATAAGATTAAAATTGGTTTAATTATATAACTTAATGAGTGATTAACAATGAATTAAAAGGGTGTTTTTCAAAATGGGAGGGAACCCATTTTGAACCCAATTTTCGGCCGCCCCTTGGTGGTTGGCATTGGGATTCATTTGTCTTGTTTTTATGCAAGACATTTACTTGTTCACCTAGACACTCAACACACTTTCTCTCTCACACATG
The DNA here is from genome assembly GCA_025506505.1 of Flaveria sonorensis. NCBI lineage: Eukaryota > Viridiplantae > Streptophyta > Magnoliopsida > Asterales > Asteraceae > Flaveria > Flaveria sonorensis. The sequence continues at coordinate 65,122,052 of CM046432.1, forward strand.
CAAGCTCCTTCTTCTCCATTTCTCTTCTCCCATTTTCGGACCAAGAAGGTTTTGTAAGAAGGATCTTTGGTGTCAACTTCCTAACAAGTTTGGTGCTTTGCAAGAGCTTGTGGGTATACAAGCTTGAGGTCTTCTCTTTTGAAGACTAGACATTCAAGAAACATCATCTTCCTCTTCTCATCCGTATCTAACTTCCTTGTTCAAGAAAGGTAGTATTCATGTACATCCTATGGTTGGTTTTGATAGCACTTCTTTTCACATATATATGATCCTTGTTCTTGGGTTTGTTTTCTTGAACATATAAATGTTTATTTTCAGAATATAACACAAGTTTTAAAACACTTATATCCGCTGCGTTTTGTTGTTTAAATGGTTAAACATCTTTGTTAAAACTTGTAAAAACCCAACAATAATTATAATTATTAACAATTAGTGTCAATCATGATCAAATATATTCGATTATAATAATTAGAATCGATCGAATATGTCAAAGTTTAGCTATGCTGTCGAAATTTCATAAGAATCTTAATACCGTTTGATTTTAATTCTCTATAATTGCAGGCAAAAATTGAAAATCAATAAGCCCAAATGCAAATGGAGGCTGGTGAGTTGTCCGTTAATGAGATGGAATGTTTAGAGTTGGCATTAGGACAAAGACGTGGTCATACGAGAGGTGTTGGATGGAAAGTAAAAAATATCTCTCGTTATGAGCCATCAAGCGGGTCATCATCACATCGGGATGAAGAAATAGAAACACTAAAGCGACAAATGTAAGAAATGCAATAAAGAATGAATCAATTTGAAAGACAAAATCATAATTCCGATAACGATGACGATGATAAAAACGACGACATTTAAATAGTTTGTTTGTTTGGGTTGTAAAAACTTAAGATATACTTTCTTTTGGTTTGGTGTGTAATTAACTAAAATTGATTGATTTTCATTTGGATATTTGATGTATTAGTTTGAATTTCTGTGTATTTAAAATTAGGATCTTGGTTGGTTTTTAGGTAAAAAAACCTGAAAAAAAACAGAATTTTAAAAATAAAATTTTTAACCAGATACCGACTGTCGTCGCCATAGGTTAAATTAATTAATTATTTATTAATTTTTATTAATTAATTTAATATTAAATAATAATATTTACTAACCCTATGGCGACGACTGTCGTCGCCATAGGTTAAATTAATTAATTATTTATTAATTTTTATTAATTAATTTAATATTAAATAATAATATTTACTAACCCTATTGCGACGACATGTCGTCACCATAGGTTAAATTAATTAATTATTTATTAATTTTTATTAATTAATTTAATATTAAATAATAATATTTACTAACCTTATGGCGACGACATGTCGTCTCTAGGGGTGTTAAAAATATCCGAATCCGAAACCGTATCCGAAATATCCGAAATTCGGATATCCGAAATTTCAGATTCGGATTCGGATAGTGATTTTGAGAATTTTCGGATATGTCAGATATCCGAAATATCCAAAATATTTTTATAAAATTTTAAAAATATTAAATATTAATTAAATTTTTCGGATGTTTTTAGATATTTAGGATATTTTAATAAAAAAACTTTGAATATCCGAAAAAAAATTCAATAAAAACTCTTATATTTTTATAAAATTTATTAAAGAATACAATTTTTTTTTGAATTCGGATATCCGAACGGATATCCGAATCCGAATCCGAAATTTCGGATTTTCGGATATCCGAAATTTCGGATTCGGATTCGGATAGTGAAATTCACTATCAGAAATTGAACACCCCTAGTCGTCTCCATAGGGTGCATTTATTTATTAAATTTAAATTTAAAAAATATCATTTATACTAATGCAGGCAAGTTTTTGGCGACGATTTGTCGACGCCACAGAGGTCTATGGCGCAACGTCTATTGCGACGACAAATTTTTGAGCTATTGCGACAAGGCAATGACTACTGACCCTATGGCGACGATATATCGTCGCCATAGCCTATGTCGACGATATATCGTCGCCATAGCCTATGTCGACGAGATATAGACCCTATGGCGACGACTTTTGTCGTCGCGATAGGTACGTTTTCTTGTGGTGTACGCTTTGGAAGTAGTTTTAGAAGTGAACTTCACTTCTAATTAAAGTGACTGCAATTTCTAAAGTGACTTGAAAATTTTCTATCTTTCACAGTTTTAAACACTCAAATTCGAGTATCGATATCTTATTCATCTAAGCTTCGTTTTAAACTTGGTTGGTTCATTACGATGTTGTCATATAGTAGAACACAAACCTAAAAAGAAAATAAGTAGATTAACATTTGTTATATATATATATATATATATATATATATATATATATATATATATATATATATATGTTTATATATATACATATATATATATACATATATATATATATATATATATGTCCAAATTTGACAAAAATTCATTATTTCAACTCTATGAAAAATTCATTTTCACTTCTCCATTTTTTTTCCAACAATCACTTATGTGAATAGAGATAGATCCATACATACTACTTAGATGCAATTCAGTGGTTCAATATTAAATGATAGGTAGGTGTAACCTTTAAACCATTATTTGTGAAGGATACTTAGTCTTTTAGTGGTTTGTAGACATGGTGTCTTTGAAAGAACCATCGTTTATATGTAGACATTATTATACTTCACACAACATTCTTTCTGGTTTGTTGAACCTCTTATTGACGTGTCAGTTATGCTCATGCGACATTAGTCCTGTTCTATGCTTGTTCTGTGAGAGCTCTAGGATTTACGCCCTACAATCCATTTACAAATTATTAAAAGCATGAATGTATTCCTGATTTTCATAAATCATAAACTATATTTATGCTTTGCCTCCTTGATCTCACTAATTTTTGCTTGGAGTAGACTAGGAAGTATGCCACTCCCTTTACATATCGGAGGCACTCACCCATAGTGACTATAGTTTATACACTTAAGTTGTCCTATTGAACCTTCATCATTGAATCTCCAATTTCTTAGGTTAGGTTTTTCTTTATATTAACTTTTTCTACATGCTTTAGTCCCATTTCACATGATGACTTATGACGTAACTCTTTAATTAAGCCTTTTGTTAAAGAGATTCACAATATTATCATTTAATTTCAGATAGTCAATTGTAATACCCGCGTTAAGAGTAATTTTCATATGGTGTTGTTGTCTAATGTGTCCTGACTTGCCAGTGTACATTGAGCTTTGAGCCCTACCAATTGCTAATAAATATGTGTGAGTATTGGTAAGGTTATGTTATTTTGAAAAAAAGGCCTCATGGTTATCTTTTAAAGAATATGTGTGTTCTAAAGTCTTGAATTCTACTAAACTTGTGATTAATGATAACCTTTAAGTTTTCATTAATCATCCATAAACTGATAAACATGTATGTCTATGTGCGTCACCATGACATTTGAACCAAGGAATTGGCAAATGAAGTAATGGTTATAAGAAAGTGGTAACATCCCCCCTAATCGCATATACCTTGACGGATCGTTATGATTATTATGATCTTGGCATGCTATTGCTTATGTTTGCCTAGGACTAGCTGACGTAGAGTTAATTTACATAATCATGATATGGTTGTCATAAATTAAAAGAATACATGATGTTTATTTACTTAAATCAACTTGAGATGGTTATTGTGTTTTTTTATATAAATTTTCCAAACATTAATTAGAACAGTGATTCCCAACTGATAACTAATCAAATCTTTATACATAGTGTTATACCAATTGTCATTTGTTTTGTAATACAAGATTATGTATTACAAATCGAATGTTTAGTGTTTTTCATGTTTTAATTTTTAAGTTATTGTTTATAATTTATGTATTATGCACATACATTGTCCAGTCTGGTTTACAAGTTTTGGTCCAAAGGCAATGCTAGAAAAATTAACGTGGCCATTTGACCATATCACATTTATTTGGGCTATACGTGTGTGGCGTTAGTCCTTTAGATATTTAATTTGATGAAAGTTAACATTACAAGGGACTAATGTGTATAGCAATGGTTAAATTAATTTGAGAGTATTTGACAAGATGTTACTTCTTCCCTTGTTTCTCTCTATGCGTTTTCTTCATCTGACAATATTAAAAAATTCAACCATCTTAATTGAGGGAAAAGTTGATTTTTAATCAGGATCATAATGAATTCATGTGCATCAACAAGTATATAGAAGATTGAATTGTCTTTTTCACAGTGATGGATTTGCGGAGGGTGAAAGATAGATTGAACGTGAAGAAGCAACACAACCTACTCATAATTGCAATCAAACTTGTACTCTAATTACAGTAGCAACTTCATTCCTCTTTATCTCTGATAGCAACTTGGTGATAGAAACCCTAGCTCTAATTTTCATTGTCATGTAAGTTTTTGGTCATACTTTTTGTTCGTTATAATTTGTTAGTTTATTGTTCAACAATATTGTCCTTGATTGTTTATGGATTTGATAGCTTATTGTTGATTACATGTTGCATCCTTGATATGTTTTGTGATTTGTGTTCTGTTGTTCAATCAGGTTTCAATTTGTGTTTTTGTTGATAGAAATCGACCAGGAATGGGGGCTGCTAATGAGGCTCATGCGGAAGATGAAAATGGTGTTATAGATGTGGAAGCTAATGTGGTTGGTGTATTTATGTTTGAGGTTTGGTCCTTGTTTTAGTGGAATAATTTTGTATTTATGTTTAATCATTTTTGTCATAGAGTCAAAAATGGCACTTTGAGTCACCCACTCCTCCTATAGTACATCGTCTACTGACTACTATGATTGCAACAATGGTTTAGACATAAGTACTAACAACTTGTGGTATTATGATGCAGACGGAGGCATCCTTGAATCTTGACGGGTTACTGAGTTGAGTCAACTTCTTAGAGTAGATGTCAACCCCCTTCAGGTAATTTCTAAATGTTTACTATCATCAAATTCATTCGTTGTTTATTAAACCACAATTACATGGATATACATCAACCTTATGCAGGTAGTACAAGCTCACTCATCTTTCAAGAACTTGGTAATGAGGTATCTCTATTATTTGTATTATGGTTTAATAATGTTAGTTAATTGTTGTAACATCATATTATTTGTCCTTACGTTAATTTGTTGTTACCACTAGAAAAGGGTAGCTTGTAGTGGTTATGTTTAAATATGTGTTCCGGTAAGATATTATTCTAATTGGAATATTAGAAACCGTATATTTGATTCACAATAGTTTGAATTTGTTCTGTAGTATGGATATCATCTTAGTGTTTTGGTTGCAATTATGTACAGGAAAGTTGTTTTGTTAGAAAAGGCATCTTATATACTTTGATAACAGTAACCTATTATCACCATACAAGACTTGGATTACAAAGTAGTTACGTAAAGAGCAAAGAAACTACAGTGAGGTAGTTTTAAGTTTTGATGTCACTTCTCAAAGAGTTTAATTAGCTTTTGTTGTTAGTGATCATGTTGACTACGGTACAGATATTTAGATAGCGTTAATTTTATTTTTATTTTTAATTTTTCAAAAGGTTCCGTTTGATTTTTATACATGTTGTTGGTCATGTCCTTGAGTTTAGGCATGCCAAGGTATTCTTTTATTTCTCTTTTAACTTTTTTACTTATAATTTCAAACAGATTTATAGTTTATTTTTGCCTCTATTATTTTTCTCTATTTATTTTGTAGTACAGATTAATATGAAAGCCGGTTTATTCAGCAAAAGATTGAAACAACTTTTGAAGAAAAGTTTTAAATATTCCCCAACATCATTCGTCGTGCTTATAGTTTGATGACTGAATTCTTTGGCAACTATGTCAAACCAAAGGTATATTTTATAGTCATCATCCGCGTATTGAAACTTCTTTTGTAGCATTGTAACCTTATGACATACATAATGTAGTTGTTTGAGCTTGGAACTGAAAGTTAGATAAAGAGTTAGTTGGTCAACTTACAGGTCATGTTATGCCTCTTAGTATACAAATGTATGGTTGCAGGGTCATACAAAAGGTGATTATTATGCAAAAAACCACTGATTTTTTTATTAAAGATTCTATCTTGATAATATTTTCTGGGTTTGACCATTTTCCCTTGATTAGTCTTTAATAAAGTTCCTTAAGTTGGTTTCTTTTTTGGAATTATTTAATAATTCATACCACTTTCACCTCTAATAAGACATTGGTGGTTTTTTGGTTCATGCTAATTAGCAGAATCAAAAGTAAAATAATTTCATGTGTAAGTTAAAGGCAACTTAGCTCAATTGGGGTATAAAAAGCTTGATGATATTTTTGGACACGCAACATTATTAAGATCTTAAGATATTTCATTAGTAAAATCTCAGCTTCTTAATCTTAGCTATGCTCTTTCTGTATGTAATCTTTGGATTCTATGTGTTTTTATATACGCAAAATGTGTCAAAGTGTTGTATATTATTTTTCAGAATGTTAAGGATCCTGAAATGGAGCAACACAACCCATTAAGGGAGCATGAGGTTCATCATAATGATCATGACATTTTATTTTATGACAAGAGGTAATTCTCGAAAGCAATAAAATGGGTGGGTAGGGTCCAAGTCAAAACCATCAAATTCTAAATTCTAAATGGGTCATGTTAGAAACCTGGTTTGTTTAATAAAGAATTTAGGCATGTTATGAGTGTTTCTAGGATATCACCAGGAAGGAAATTAATTTTATAAAGAAGTATGAAGAGTTGTCAAGCCGCAAGAAGAAACTAAAAATCTAGGAAGCTGCGAGTCTCCATTACTTTGATATATCTTTATATGTATTTTTATGTTTGAATTCAAATACATGATAAATCAAGTTTATGATATAATCTAACAATTTTGCCCGACCAAATTAAACAGACGTAATCTGATCATGAAAATATTTTGAAGGAAAAAGTTTCTCAATATCATGCTGAGTTGGAAACAAAACCCAAACTAACAAAGGACAACATTAAGGGAAAGGGGTGGTTTGCTGAGTTAGGGGATTTAGAGTTGAGTTAGCTTGATGATTTACTATTGATTTTCTTATCAGAAATATATGTACTGTAGATTTCTGGATGCGTGACACGCAGACATGCTACCTTAAAGGAGAGTCTATAACTATGGACCACACAGGTGTACTGCATGCCATACATGCACATAGGAACTGCACAAAGTGGTAATTGTGTGTAAAGATCATTTTGCTTTTCTTGTTTGTTGACACGCTGACATGAAAAATATAGGTATATCTAATGTGTTTTTATACAAGTCTACACAATAAACAAACAACCACATCTAAATTATAAGGTATGGTTGTATATCCATCATCACCACATACAGGCATATAGTAATGAATATATGTTAGGATTAGGGCTGCAAACAAACAGAACGAACACGAACAAGGCCTTGTTCGTGTTCGTTCGTTAAGAAATAAACTTGTTCACGAACTGTTTACGAACACTTACCGAACGAGATTCTTTGTTCGTGTTCGTTCATTAAGAAAATGAACATGTTCATGAACTGTTCACGAACACTTACCGAACGCAAATAAACACAAACAAAAGCAAACGAACACAAACAACTGTTCATGAACATGACGAACACAAAAAAACTCATAAACACAAACGGATACAATTGATTATAAATTTATTTTAGAATAAAAATTACATTTTTATTACAAACATTACACAAAATCAATCAAAAATAAATAAGTACTTAACATAAATATAAAAAAATACTTGATATAATAATCAATTAAGAATATAAATGAACACATTAACGAAAATAAACGAACACATTATCGAACGTTCACGAACGGACATTAACGAACACATTATCGAACGTTCACGAACATAAATGAACGAACACGGCTTGTGTTCATGTTCGTTCGTTTAACTAAACGAACAAATTTTTCTTGTTCGTGTTCGTTCATTTACTAAACGAACGAACATAAACGAACTTCCCGCCGAACGGTTCACGAACTGTTCGCTGAACATTCAGTTCGTTTGCAGCCCTAGTTAGGATCAACCGTTTATATGTCTTTTAGCTAGCATGAAAGCAATCTTAGGGTTGCATCATGGTTGGTTTGGTTCTGTTCGACCTAGCTCTACAAGCGCATACTTGGAAGAAGAAACAGTCTACTGCTTAAAATCAAGGTACTGCAACATATATGTCTTATATCATTCATAGCTCACCCAGAATGTGCAATTAAAATTTTCGTAACTTGAAATATTCATATGTACGAGTACCACTTTGCAGACAATCTGAAGTATTCATATGCATCACTTTGCAGGTAATCTGGTGAAAGCCCTTTCTGAATATTACATTGGAGGGGCCAAAAAACTTAAAGTTGCCATTTTTCATGTTTTTTGACCTACCTAAGTTGACAAATAACTTCTCGAAATCTCAACAACAATAATCTTGGAGAAGGCGGCTTTGGAGAAGGTGTGTCTTCCATAAGACAAACAAACAATTCGTGATTGAGCAATTTTAGTGCTACTATTGATTAATATACAAAATTTTAATCGCAGATCTCCATAACCCTTTCACTATTTTATGCACATTTACAACAAATTCTTGGTGGGTATTCTTGAATTTTGTCATGGATTTCTTTCAATTTTGTTTTTGCAGTGTGTATTATATGACTGGACTCTCTTACATTACAACCTCATTTTTGAGAGTTAAACAACATGTTTTATTTATGTTTTCTTGCTTTATAAATCTTGAAGTATGATGTTTGTCTTGCTTGGATCTCGAAGGTGATGAGTATATGCATGTTGCTGTGATTTTCTAACATGAAATAATAATTTTGCTTCATTTAATCTTGATACCAAATTAATATTTTCATTTTTCAGTAACATACTTGGTATGGTTTTCCTTAGAGATGGAACTACTCATTGTTTTTATGTTCATTTTATTGTATTAACAAACTTCATTCAATGCTGCTATTGGATTTTTGGTCCAGGCATATATTTGTATACACTGTTCTTTTAATATAGTTGGTCATTTTTTAATCATAAATTAAAAATTATATATATATATATGGTTGCTGTATAACAGTTATTAGCTTTCGGATGATCTTGGCCGTTGAAAATTCTTTACTTTTAATCCTGACCGTGTTAATTTGGTGGTTGAAAGATGATGCAGCGGTTACACGTGTGTTCCCAGGTTTAGCTCACCACGTTCCATCATAATCGGAGTTCATGGATGCAGCGACGGTTATGTGGGTGTTCCATGTTAATTGGAGTTCATGGATGTAGTGGTTACGGTGGTGTTCTGATCTTTCCTCTCTCCCACGTCAGGAGCTCTCCTAAATTTCTGCTGGTAAGTCCCATAAAAATCCCTCATATGAAATCCCACGTCGCGGTGTCTCTCTCTTTCAAACTTTCAATTCACCAAAAATCCCTGATTCTAGAAATCAAGTTGTTACTCTATGGATTCGCTATAATTGACTAAATGCCCGAAGACGAAGGATTTGGATTTGCTGTGGCATGCAATCGGCTTTCAGAATTGACGACTTATCGCCGCAGAAGGTCACAGGTCGTCTTCCTGCCACCCACAAGGCCTACCGGTGTGATGCTTATTTCCGTTTGTTCCAGAAATTAAATTCGATATCGAATATGAATTTGAACTTGAAATTGAAATTGAAATTGGGCAGCCATTCAAGGTGTTATATGGCGACTGGGTGGAGCGTTCCATTCCATGTAGGTGAAACCATTTAGGTCCAATTTCATCTAATTTCAGAACTAAATTCTTAAATGGCTGTAAATTTTGGTGAAAATTTGTGTTATTTTAGTAGGAATGGGATGCGATGGCTCAAGATGCAACAGATGGTGCAGAATTTTGCAAAAAACTTAATGGGTGATAATTTGGATAGGGCTTCTTCGATTCTAAAAAAGATTTTATTAAGATTGATGCATCTAAGGACACTTCTGAAGTTGTTCCGCTTTGAAAACACTTCTAGAAGGCTTTGAGATGATCCAACAACAGCTAGCAGAGGTAACATATTCCTTAAAATTATTGTTGGCAAAATAGGCGACTTGGGTGCACTTCAAAACGAGCCTACCCATCATCATTTTATTATCTTTATAATATTTTGTAAATAATGATATGGTTTTCTTAATAGAGCAATTGTGGAGGCTTATAAATGCATTGATTTTAGGTTTTCAAGAACTTTGGAGTGCTGAATATAATCCAACACATGAGGAGTTTGATCCAAACATATATAATGTATTGTTTCAATTACTAGATGATACCACGACTCCTAATATTGTTGCAGTTGCTCTCAAGGTATGCTACCAAAGCAACTTTGTTAGAGAAAACTTTATAATTTTATTGTTTTGGTTGTGACTTGATGTACCTGTAACTATACTCGATCATGTTTTTATTTTGGTTTTGCAAGCAGGATACACACTGCATAGTCAAATAATACAACCTACTTAAGTTGGTGAGAGCCTAAAGCCATAAAAGCTGGCTAAAATAATAGCTTGTGGGTCGAAATATCACCTCTTAGTGATATTGTTCTAAGATTTTTAAATATTTTGTCTTCTTAGCAAAAGGGATAAGTCATGGGAGGAAAGGTTTTGTAAACTTCTTTCTAAAAAGTCCTTAGATATGGTTGTGGTTGTAAACATTCATATATTGTTCCTATTCAACTTATGATATTTCAGTATTTTCTTTTTGCAATCTTTTGTTGTTGGCAAAACAAATAGCAGGGGAGAAACATCTAAATACAGCTCGTCAGACCAGTGTGAATAAATCATAAACTAGCTCAGGCTCGACATAAGGCATCAAGTTTGTAGTTGTTACCAAGAGACTTGAAGAAATGTTGAAATGTGATTCCTTAATTTAGGTACGTTAAGATAATAGAAAAATGACGTAAATGTATACCTTAAAAGGTATTCACCATTCTTTAAAGTTTTCAAAATTATTAATTGGATTATATTGTTACGGGAATTTCTATTATGGTTGAATACGTTTCAGAGGTTGCATGAAAAGAATGAGAAACCATATAAGCGATTAACAGAGAAGGCATCTTCAATGGGGAGTCAACAGGTTCTTATTTCGTTTAATAATTTTCCACCAAGAAAGCATGCAACTTGGTTTAATGGACCAGTATAAATAATAATTAAACATTTTATTTTTATTGTTTATAAGAAAGTGAAAAGTTATATATTTGATACATGTATATCAGAAACTTCAAAAACTTTTGTACCATGCTTGTATGTTGATAGAATTTTCAACAGGAGAATGTCAAAAATTTTGATTGAATTATGATGTTTAAAAAATGCTTTTGTAAACATCAGTGATGTTTTCACCACTTTTTAATAAAATGCTTTCGGTATGTGTTTGTTTTATCTTCTGCAATAAATTTTTTTTTAATAATTTTCAACTCTATAGGTAATACACAAAGCCAACGCATGGGTTTCTTCTACTGAGATGGCAATGGAGGTTGTTAAAACGCCTCCTAACATTGACTTTGATGTTTATCTGCTTAACATGCTATCAATGAATGATGTTCTTACTGATAAAGTTCCAAAATGAGCTTCTATCAGTGATCTATGGGTAGGATTTCAATGTATATCATATGTCTCCAGTTTCACATTATTTTTATTTAACATTGTATTTTGAAAGTCTACTTATAGATGTTGATCGGCCTATCTTGTATTATATTTGGAGTTGCTGTAGAAGTACCAAAATATTTTAGAGCTATTGTACTAGTCACAGACTCACAGGAACCAACCAACCTAAGCTTACACAACCCAATAAGCCCAATCCGAAGTCCAATTTTGGAAATCTAGAATAGAGGATCTATTTAAAGAATCACCTACTATCTCATTACTCATTGCATCCGAAAAGCCTAAAAATGATGTTAAAAACGATAGTTTAAGTCTTTTTTAAAAGGCACAAATGTTTTCTTTTGTATCCTTTAGACTTTACCCTTTTGACCCGTTTACTTATAATTGATTCTATTTAGCTCATGTTTTTCTCTTAACTAGAATTTGTTGATTGTGGCAAAATTTGTCAAAAAGTGTCATTTTCATGCCTTAAATCTCCAAAGTAATTATTTAAAAGTTAAATTATTATTAGAAATAATATAAGATTGTTATCATATTTGGCACTAGCTATTTTAAATTTCAATCAGTAAATGATATTGTTCTCTTTTTCTTTTCCGATACTCACTACAGATGACAATGAAACTGCTTTATTAATATGAAACTAGCAGTATAATAATACAACATCGTCATACGCTTTTCACTAGCAGGAACTTGCCATGCAAGCTCAAAAGCCGTATCTGCTTATTGTTAGAGCTAAAATCATGTGGCTTGCCAAATTAAGTTGTGAATAGACAACAACAATCATCTGGTGGAAGTGCTACAGGTTTGTCTAATTAAAGTTGGCTAGACAAGCAAAGAGGCAAGGACCAGCAACATGAAACAGATTGTAATTTAAGGCTAATGAGGTATATGTAGAAGCTTGAGAGTTTTAATAATAGATCACACTTGTGCTTCACAACCATTTATCATGTTGTCCCTTTAGGTTGGATTTGATGAAAAATGTATTGAGCCTAGAATGTATGCAGTTTGGTTTTGATGAAAAATGTGGCGAATTTTCTGTTTGTGTTTGACCAAAATTAAATTATATTGTTTGCTCTTTCCAACTCCTAGCGTTAAAGAAGCTATCACATTCAAATAAAAAACAAGCATATGTTTCATATGTTAATTATGTTGCGGATTCAATACCCGGCACATTCTCCTTCATATTTTATGATTTTTGTAAAATAATTTGATTCTTATTAAATTTCGAGCTTGAGTTCAATGTTAGATTCGATATGAAAAGAACAACATGGGTAGTAAGCATGGTTATGCGATATATTTTTATGAATTTAATAAAAATTAATAATCCTTGGCCTGTATTGATGTATTGTATATTTGCCAATTGCAATAACATAAAAATACATGACTTAAGTTCTACTTAATGGTTAATATTATGTTTTGTTCTTTGTTTGTGTCCACTCTGATGTTGTTTGATTAAATTTAGGTGTTTTTTTTTTTTAAATTTATGCTGACGATTATATGAATGAGATTTTTGGGTGTGTAGTTTTCTACCTATCTTTTGAAAGTTAGCTTGACACACTCTCACATTTAAGTCGTTTAATAGTTATCGATTTTCATTGTTTTGTGTTTTTTTAATGTAGTCGGATGTCTTTATACTAACAAGTTACATTAGTTTCAAACATATGATGTTTTTGTTTAGAATACAAAAAGAGATAGTTATGATATTATGACATGAAACCACCCGGCCACCGGACGGGTATAAAACTAGTTATATTTTGATCTTAAAAAATATTGTTTTTGTTGAGAATGTAAAAAACAATAGTTATGTTATTATAACATTAAAATCTCCGACCACTGGACGGGTATAAAACTAGTTCAGTATAAATCTCATCATTCTGTTAATTTTTTTGTTCTCATTTCTAAAGAAGTTAGCGTATTATATATCCCAATGGTACGTTAGTACGTACCCACACCTAGACTTGGGCATAAAAACCGGGTTCGGACCCGACCCGGTGGACCCGACCCGGAACCGGGTACGGGTACGACCCGGTATATGCATACCCGGTTGGACCCGAAAAAAAACCGTAGGGTTGGAACCGGTATGATTTTCTAGAATTTCTTAGAACCCGACCCGACCCGACCCGACCCGGAACCGGTTGAACCCGGGTTGTACCCGGTTTCGACCGTTTTTTTTTTTTTTTTTTTAAAAAGTGGCCGTTTTTTAACGGCTATATAGCCGTTGGGATCGATTTGTGACCGTTTTTTTGTCACTTTTAGGCTTATAAGTTAGTATAAATAGGTGTGGGTTGATATGGTTTAGTACCCAAGTCTCAAACGCAAAAACATACGCAAAAAACGCAAAAAATACTCTCGTTTACTCTCGCTTTACACGTTCACTCTCTCGTTTTACACTTTCACTCTCTTCAATCTTGATATGGCTCACTCACAATCTTCCGTTGGTCAAGGTTCGTCCAACGCTCCAACCGTCGTTCGTGTTCTTGCACACAATCGTAACATGGATGTTTGGTGCAATTGGGATATGGTTGAGTTGAGTGACGGGTCTGTAAAGGCTCGTTGCAAGTTTTGTGGAGCTTTGCTTGCTAAAGATTCTAACACGACTTTAAACAAACACATTAGCAAGAAGTTTTGTAAGTCGTTGAAAAGTAATCCGGATTCGCAACAAACACAATTGGGTGGAGACGGTGGAATCTTTAATTACGATGTTAATACGGTTCGAGATCGAATGGCGAAGTTCGTGATTCAAGAAGCTTTGCCTTTTAGTCACTTCGACAATCCTCGGTTGACCAACTTAATTCGAGAGACGCTTCAACCTCGTTACACTCACGTAAGTCGTACTACACTTAGACGTTATTGTTTAAAATTATGGAAACAAGCAAAAAATGATTTAATTGTATTATTTGAAAATTTAAATACCGGTGTAAACTTAACTAGTGACGTTTGGTCGGCTCCACACGGTTTACCCGAATCGTACCTTTGCGTCACCGCTCATTGGGTGGATCCCAATTCATGGCAATTGATGAAACGTACGATTGCATTTGATCTTTTTCCGCATCCACACACCGGAGAATTTTGTTTTACTTTTTAGATAATGTAATAAGTACTTTTAAATTAGAAAATAAACTTTTTTCAATTGCATTTGATAACGCCTCTAACAACACAACCGCGGTTGAAAAATTAAAATTAAAATATCTTCCGATTGCAAACGGTGATTTTTTCCATACTCGTTGTGTTGCACATATTATTAATTTAGTAGTGCAAGACGGACTATCCGGGCAATATGTTAATAACTTTATTACATCTTTTCGATTTATGTTACATGACGTTTTTAAAAAAAGTAGAAGAAGATATCAAGATTATAAACAACTTTGTAAGGATACGCACTCTAGATTTTTAGGTCCTAATTGGGATGTACCTACTCGGTGGAATTCGACTTGTCACATGTTTGAATGTGCTTTAAAACAAAAGGGCACTTTGAAAGCTTTTCATAATAGTCTTTCGGATAATGGTGAAGCCGACCCATTTCCGGATGCGGGTTGGGAGAATCTTCAACGTCTATCCGAGTTTCTTGAGGTTTTTAAAAACTCAACAACAAAATTATCGGGAGTTTATTATTCCACTAGTTATTCGGTGCTTCAAGAACTATATTTTATGTCTTTGAATTTTAAAAATTTTCAAAATAAAAATAATATGTTTAATCAAATGATAGAACCAATGAAAGAAAAGTTTAAAAAATATTTTAAGGACTTACCACCGTTTTTACGTGTGCCGCCGCTTTAAATCCGTTTCTAAATGTTGCGGGGGTTGAATGTTTGATAGATGAGATAAATGACAATTTGGATATGCATGACGAAAACCCTGATTTTTCAAACGAGGCAAAAGAAAATTTTAATCATAGTTTGAAAACATTTATAATTTTTATTTAAATAGATATGGGCCTAACGTAAACATAACCATGCCAAGCGATCAACCTCAAGTGCTAGTACCTCGCTTAAAGACCCTGTTTTGACTATGTTGAATGTTGTTCGGGATGTGACGGCTAAACGTCAAAGGGGTAACCCCCCAACAAGTGAGCTCGGTAGATATAGTGGAACGGATTTTATTTCCACTATGACTACCGAAGATTATCGTGCATTCGATATTTTGGCTTGGTGGAAAGGAAAAGAATCTCAATTTCCGATTCTTTCTGCTATGGCCCGTGATTTACTAAGCGTCCAAGCTTCTACGGTAGCTTCGGAATCTGCTTTTTCTCTTAGTGGCAGGGTAATATCATTACGAAGAACAAGACTAACTCCGAAGCAGTGGAGATGTGCATTTGTTTAAAGGATCACTTAGACGCAACGGATCGTATACAGACCAAACAAGCCTCGAAGACGAGATTACACTCGAAGCTAAAGTACATGATGAAGAGGTAGAAGACGGAGTATCTTCTGGCATATCCGATGAAGAATTAGCATTTGATCAAGCATCTCGTAGTAGATAAAATTAGACGATATTGTTATTTTTAGTTGTTTTAATAATATGTCTTTCATGTTCTTTTAAATTTCTTTGTCATTCAAATGTTTTATATAAAAAGTATTTAATATTTGTATATTATAAGTGTAACATTTTCTGCTCAAGATTTGTATATATTTATATATTAAGTTGTTTAAATTTTGTCATTCAAGTGAACCCGGTTAGGAAAGAAAAATAAAGAAAAAAAAGGAAAGAAATATAAGAAAAAAAAAACATACGACCCGGTGTTCGACACACACACAAGAAAAGACAAAAAGAAAAAAAAAAAAAAAAAAAGGGCAAAAACCCGGTTGAACCCGGTTTTCATACCCGAACCGAACCCGACCCGACCCTACCCGGGTATACCGGTAGGGTTTGTTTTTTCGCTGAACCCGACCCGGGTTCGTACCCGGGTTCACCAATACCCGGGTACAAAAACCCGGTTGGGCCCAAACCCGTTTTGTACCCGGCCCGGGTCCGCCCAAACCCGTTTTGTGCAACTCTACCCACAC
>CM046432.1:65138709-65242665 GCA_025506505.1 Flaveria sonorensis
TTTAAATACTTTTTTTTTTAAATGTTTGAGACGTCACTAACTTTGACTTTGATATTAAATAGAAATATAGAATCACTAACGTTTTAAAAGGATTCTGAACGGAGTGGAAAGTTTAATGGAAATTTTTAAAGCTTGTATGGTGGGTAATCAAATGAGTATTTAGGGTTAAGATCGACTATATTAATAGCGTGCAAATTTTCAAATATTCGAGAAATATCGTATCAAATGACATCCGTTTGATTTACTCATGTTTAAAGACATTGAATCGAATGTATTAATATATTATATAATCTAAAATGTAAAGTAAATTATACATTGAATTATTAGTGTTACGTAGTTTTTTGTTTCATATAACCTAAATTATATAAAATTTCTCTAAAAACAGAATGGGATTGTCCTTAAGTATTTTTGAAGACTATTCTTTTTAACATATTTAAATTATACTAATTATCGAATTCTTTAAGCATTATGGTATTGCATCTTAAGCTTGGGGTGTTTTTAAAAAAAATTATTTTTTACTTTAACCCAAAGCTTTGTAGTTTTTTACGGTGTAAACTTACAAAATTTGTTTTTTTTACTTTTTACCTAAAACTTTTTACTTTTTGAATTTTTAACTCACAACCTTTTTACTTTTAACTTTGATCCCTTGTACATTTCATCTTTCGTAAGTTTTCGTTTTACGTATCGTTCTAAGTTTTGTAATTTAACACGATGCAACATGCATGTGTGGTTCAACATTTTTATATTTGCTTTAGGTTTTGTTTTAATTTTGTGAGCTAACACGGCGCAACGTGCGTGTGAGGTTCAATGTTTTTACATCTATTTTTTCCGTTTGACAGGTTTGTCGTAACGCGTCGGTCTTAGATCGACTTAGTTATACTTTTTTATGTTTTATGTTTGGGTCTAATCTCTTCGCTAACACATCACAACTTTAATGTTGGTGGTAGCTGCCGATGGTGTGACATTAATGCTATTTAACATGGTTTTACGCCCGCTCGCAACGCGGAGGGCTTAATTCTAGTTTTACGCTAAGAAACAACAAAGTCGTCTTATTTTTCCTCATATGAAATGCATAAGACAGGTTCCAACTTATATGAAATGCATAAGACGGCTTCCAATGCGAGGTGGATGTCCTTTCATGTCCTCCCTGTTCATCCATTTCTCTCTCCCACATCGGCCATAGATCCAACGCCATGCATTGTGTTGGAGATGGTCAAGAGGCTAGCTTTTAGGATAAAAAATATAGCTTTCAAGACACCATAAAACACATTCAATAATATTTCTACGTTTAGTGTGTGTGTGTGTGATTGTAGGGGCGAATAGGCGATCGTGGTGCGGTTCAATCAACTTTGATAAAAGTTATGGTCAAACCATTAACTACTATTTTAGAAAAGAAAAAACCAAACCGACCAGGGTGGTCAGGTCAAACCACCCGAAACAACTTAATTTGATGGTTTGAACTGTTACGTTTTTTAATCTTGATCAATAGGTTCTATTTAATTAAAAAATTACGAACATGCTCATGTATATTATCCATACACATAGATACATACTCCAAAAATGAAAAAAAAATAAAGCTATACACTCAGTTTCAAGTTCAAACTTAAACTGAACCGAGATCTCAAACAACCTGATTTGCTATGATTTAGACATTTTATCTGTTTTAATGATTTATAAAGGATGATTGAACCTTTCTTTTCAAATCCACTACCCAATGTGTTACAATAGTGGAACCAAACATTCCACGAGCATAGAACATTTAATTTGTTGACTGTTGAGATTTGACTATTTGAGAATAAGCCCTAGACATCAATAGGGCTAGTTTAAGCCCTAAAACTCTAGAAGTGGCCCAAATACACACATCTAACTATCTAAGTGCATTTGAGCCCAATTTCAGAAGCCCAAATGTCAAGAAAATCGAATAGATATACAAATCCCCTCATATATTCAGAAAATGAAAATATATAAATGGCTTCACGTTAATTTTGATTACAATTACACGCACAATGCACAAATTTCTTCACCTCTTTCTTTGTTGTACCTCTTGTGAAACTCGTATGTTTCTGCTACACAAGTAATTGTTGTTTGAAACTCGATCTAAAGGCGATTCAGCTTGATTTCAATTTCAATTGGAGGTTAGATCTGCCCCAATTTCCCCCCTCGAGGGTTACTTAACAGGTTAGCCTTTGATTTTCATCATGATTTGTTAATTGTTGATGTTAATTACAGATTTAGTCGGTGTTATTTACGCTTATGATTTAACAATTCGTGTTATTTGGTTTGTTGTTGCAGATATGAAACGATTACGAGATGATGTGTTTAGTAATTCTCAAATCAAGCGACCTTTTGGCTCTTCTCGTGGGGAATCGTATGTTACAGTCTTGTAATTTGTTCAATTTTGTGGTTCTGTTTGTTAATTTTGGTTTTGTTATTGTTCATGTGGGCTATGGTTTGAGGTGGTTGATGTTTTTTGGTTTCGTTCTTCTTTTCTCATGCAAATATGATATTTTTGTTGAATTGTTTGTGAATTTGAATGTTGTTAATACTTTTAGAGGATTAGTTCTGAATTAGGTTGATTAAGCTGCAAAACTCACATGATCAGGATCAATTGGATTTTGAAATCACATCTAGGAGGAACTATGATTTCGTTCTTTTGACTGTTAATCTTTTCAGCTATAAATTTCGATGATTGGTAAAAATATGTTCTTAATGCATAATCTTTTTGTTTAGATTCTGAAACGAGCCATTCTGCTTCATGCCCTCTGCGTGGTGTTTCTTTTATGCCTTTTTAGGTTTTAGGGCTTATGCTTTTAGATTATAAAGTGGATAGAGGGAGAAAGTGAACCAGTTTTTTTATGTCACTTGTTGACTCTACTAATGTGTATATGCTTTTAATATCTTAAAAACCAATGCGTAGGGCATGCCATGTGATATAACCTCCTTTCGTGGACCAAGTATCAGTTAAATGAATGCATCTATGTGGGTGTATTGATGTGTGTTTCAAAATGGTTATTGCAATTTCAAGAATGATAATTATGATGAGAAAAGGTAATTTAATATTCATATTAACAACAAATTACGTCTATTCCAGTACTCCTTAGCTAATTATCAGATTCTGATCTTTCATGTCAAAATAATCAGAAATCAATATCATAATATCAGTTTACTTGAACACTTGAAACTAGATCAACATGACTCATATAAGTATCATCATTCTATGTCCACATGACCACATCCAAACACCCCTTGCTATATCCCTAAATTTATCTATGGGAACAGCTTTGCATGTGCAGCTTCCAGCGTATTTAGCTTATTTGATAGTGTATTGTGTTTCTTCATCAAAAGATCAATCTTAATCTTTTTTTTCTTCTCATCTTGAAGGTATGGTCCTATCCATATCCCTGGAGGAGGAGGCGGTGAAGTAGCGGGAGGGGTAGGTGGTGGCAGTGCTAGTAGTGCTCAAAAATTGACTACCAGTGACGCTTTAACATACTTAAAGGAAGTTAAGGACATGTTTCAAGACCAAAGAGAAAAGTATGACATGTTTCTTGATGTTATGAAAGATTTTAAAGCTCAAAGGTACAAATATTTTAGTCACAAGGTAAATTTAATAGGTGTCTGCATCTACATGCAACTCATGTGACTATTTATCTTGTGCAGAATTGATACTACTGGGGTGATAGCAAGAGTGAAAAACTTGTTTAAAGGGCACAATAATCTTATTTTTGGGTTTAACACTTTCTTGCCCAAAGGCTATGAAATTACCGTCATTGAAGACGACGAGCCTCCACCCAAAAAAACTGTAGAGTTTGATGAAGCTATAAGCTTTGTAAACAAAATAAAGGTGAAACAGATATTCTTATTGCAAAGATGACAGATATTATTTCTGATATGTATTTATTCTCTGTTGTCCCTCTTCTGGTGCAGAAACGTTTTCAAAACGATGATCATGTTTACAAATCATTTTTAGACATCTTGAATATGTATAGGAAGGAACACAAGGGTATCAGTGAAGTCTATCAAGAGGTGATGTACTGTAAGCTTTAGTATAAGAAAATCGTGTCACATTAAATTACATATTATCTTACACGTATGAATCTTGCAGGTTGCTACTCTTTTTTATGATCATCCTGATCTTCTTGATGAGTTCACAAGATTTTTGCCAGACGCTTCTGCTGCTGCATCGGCACAGCATTCTTCGTTTCGCAGACAAGCATATAATCGTTATGACGAGAGGAACTCGGCTGTGGCCTCCCTTAGACATACACCAATAGATAAAGTAAATGGCTTATTGTATTTTTACTATTTCTCTTTGGGCAAATTGCATAAACTGGCAACTGACTTTCAAAATTTTTTATAAAGAAACCTCAAATTTCAAACTTACGTTTTAAGGTATTCTGACCTGTTACCTGGTCAAATGATGACGTGGAACAGGTAACTCTGACCATGTTGACTTATCATTAGGCATCTGAATAACTTAAAAGATCACTTTAAATGAACTCATCATGCAAGTTTTGAGTCTTTTTTGTGAGTGCAAATGAAGTTTGTTACTTTTTTTTAATTGCATGCACGTTTCCTTTTCTTTTAGTGTTTGATTTAAAAGACTAAATTTTTGTATGCTATTAGCATCGAGGGCGTCGAGATAGTATAATTCCTCCACATGGAATGCGGGACACAACTATTGATGGTCTTGAAATGGATGATGATAAAGCAATGATTAAGAGGAAAAAGGAGAGCAGGGATAGAAGAACTCGCGATCAAGATTTCAAAGATTCTGATATTGATCATCGTTTTGAAAAACGAAAATCAGCAAGAAAAGTTGAAGATTTTGGAGTGCATTCTGGTTTGGATCCATATGACGATAAAGATGCCCTAAAAAGTGAGTACAAGTTTTGTTTGTAATTTGTTTTTTAAGAAAAAAGAAGTCATGTCAAACTTTTGGTATTTGACTATTCATAGGTTTGTACTGCCAAGAATTCACTTTCTGTGAGAAAGTGAAAGATAGGTTACGCAATCCAGATGATTATCAAGCTTTCTTGAAGTGTCTACACATTTATAGCACAGAAATAATTACAAGAAAAGAATTACAGAGCCTGGTATGCATATTTATCATTTTATGCACGCCTTTTGCTTAAGTTTTCATTTTGTGAATGTTCTTTTTTGCATTATTGTACTTCATTTTATTTCAGGTTTCCGATTTACTTGGAAAGTACCCAGATCTTATGGAAGGATTCAGTGCATTTTTGGAGCGTTGTGAAAATATAGGTGGCTTTCTGTCAATATCCACTATTTATTATATATTTATAGAGCTTACTTTTGTTCTCATTAACATGTCTTCTTTGTAGATGGATTCCTTTCTGATGTGTTGGACAAAAGTATGTCTTCTTTATTTTTAATTTGTTTGCCTCTTTTTTCTATCCTATTGGCAAATTATAAAATTAATTCTGCTATGCTTGGTAGAAGCTTTGTGGAATGAAGGCCATGCATCAAAATCAACTAGAACAGAGGAAAAAGAACGAGAGCATAGACGTGAACTTTATGCAGCTAAAGAAGACATGTACAAAGAGAAGTATTGGGGAAAATCCATACAAGAGCTTGATCTTTCTAATTGCCAGCAATGCACTCCCAGTTACAGGCTTCTTCCTGATGATGTGAGTCTCTTACCAAGTCAAAACCGGTCCAGTTGACCTGAATAAATAATCAATGTATTAAATATAATTGGCAAATTAATATTATTAATAGCATAAGCTTCTGGATTAAGCAATTTTGGAGGTTGTCTATGTTAAAATAAACTTCAGGCAGCAATCCATCCGCTTTAGGCCTATTTGACCTGTTTTGTTTCTGTAGCTGACAGTGTGTACTTGGTATTATGTAGTATCCAATCCCATCAGTAAGCCAGAGATCAGAACTAGGTTCTCAAGTACTTAATGAACGGTGGGTGTCTGTAACCTCTGGCAGTGAGGATTATTCTTTCAAGCATATGCGTAGAAACCAGTATGAAGAAAGTTTGTTCAGATGTGAGGATGACAGGTAATCTCTCCCTCTCTCTCTCTGAAAAAAAGGAAAGTGATCCGTTGCCGATTTCATGAGCATCTTATGCATTGAGTTTCTGTACCCTTGGTAGTATTTAAAGGTGCTATTTTTACCATGTACATGTACTTATGAATGGTTTGGTTCGGGTTATGTTTTATCTCTAACAGGTAAAAATGTTAGTTTAAAGGAAAAGGATCAAAAGTCACCTAGATTGCATTTTTAATGTATAAATAGTTTATGTATATATAGTCTTGAGTCATTTTTATTACAAATTTACACTCTTTTTGTAGATATATAGTTTATGTAATCATATATGACAAAACTTATAAAAAAAATTTCAAGTCTTGTGTAATTGTTTCAGAGTCAACTCAACATAACTTGATATGTTTTGACCCGTACAAAAAGTTCTTTACTAGTAGTGTATATAAAAAGTAGCAACTATGCATATGGTTTCGATAATGTTTCTAGGTTTGAGCTGGATATGTTATTGGAATCGGTGAGTGCAACTGCTAAACGTGCTGAAGACTTACTGAACAGCATTAACAACAAGTCAACCAGTACCGAGGTTCCTATTCGTATTGAGGATCATTTCACAGGTAAGTATCCGACTTTTATCATCACTCTATACTAAAATAATGATTTGGATTTTCTAATTGTTTTGATGGTTTTGTAGCTCTTGATTTACGGTGCATTGAACGTTTATATGGTGATCATGGTCTCGATGTGATGGATATATTACGAAGAAATCCGTCTCTCGCATTGCCCATTATTCTTACCCGTTTGAAACAAAAACAAGAAGACTGGACAAAATGTCGATCGGATTTTAACAAGGTTTGGGCTGAAATCTATGCAAAGAATCATTACAAGTCACTTGACCACCGTAGCTTCTATTTTAAGCAACAAGATTCGAAGAACCTCAGCACCAAGTGTAAGTTGATATTTTTTATTGCTTTATGAAAATTGATGTATGGAAATCCTCTCTTTTTTAATTTAAGACTCTTTTGGTGTCTTTATGAACAGCTTTGGTGGCAGAAATTAAAGAAATAAAGGAAAAAAACCAGAAAGATGGTGACTTGCTAATGAGTATTGCTGCAGGAAGTAGACACTATATTGTGCCAAATCTTGAATTTGAATTTATTGACAACGACATTCACCAAGACTTGTTAAAACTAATTAAATATTCATGTGAAGAAATTTGCATGACCAAGGAACAACTGAACAAAGTTTTAAGGTTATGGACAACATTCTTGGAGCCATTATTATGTGTTCCTTGCCATCCTCACATTTCAGATGGTGCAGAAGATGCTGAGATATCTAAAAGTACACCCGATGCTAATGGAATTCCCGATGCTGCTGATGGTGTTAAACAATCAAAACCGGTGGCTTGCAATGGGGATCAAACTGGCTTGCCAGATCAAGTAGTGTCAAGCAAGGAAGTTGGGTCTAGAGGAGAGAGAGACTCTAGTCCAGCAATAGACTTGTCTGGTTTGTACTCTTGACATCTATGACCTTTTAAACACAATGTCTATATATGCTATCTTATGCTAAAGGTGGGAAATGGCTGGTCATGCAAGTTAACGGGTTAAAATGGCAATTTTTTGGTGCATGTCAAAAGAGGTCTGGCCAAATTGGCCCGTGATCAACTGATCAAGGCCATAGTTTTTTTCTTCGGCAATTTTGTTAAATATTACTACAATGACAATATTTTCATTACTCTAATAGTCTAGTTATTGTAGAAAAAGCTATGTAGGATGTTATATGCATGCTTCACCGACATTTGTCTCCTTTGACCCATTTAAAATTTTGTCTCTTTTGGCCTATGATCAAATATGTTTTTAGGGCGTGAAGCGAGTACTTCTAGACCTAATAATGTTACCGAGGACGTTCATGAAGCCAAGTCCACGTTTGACAAAGTTTCTTCATCACAAGTATGACTTGAAATAAATCTATTTGTATATTTATTACTTATTTAGTTGTGCTAAATTTCTTTATCATATATCTGATTTTCACTTAAAAAATTAATTTATAGCATCGGGATCTCCCAAGATCTTTAGCAGTAGCAAATGGTGGTTCTACCATGCCCTCCAAAATTGAGAAAGAAGAAGGGGAGTTATCACCTAACAATGATTTTGATGAAGTTAATTTTACTGCCACAAAGCATAGTGGAGATGCTGACGATGAGGACAGTGGGAATGTCTCTGAGGGTGCTGCTGTGTCAGGCAGTGAGTCAGCTGCTGACGAGTGCTCTAGGGAAGATCATGAAGAAGATGGTGACCGTGATGATCTTGATGGTAAAGCCGAAAGTGAAGGAGAGGCCGAAGGGATAGATGATGTAAATTTTATTGGCGGTGATATGACTTCCTTGCCACCAGCTGAGCAGTTTTTGCTATCGGCAAAACCATTGTCAAAACATGTAATAAAAGATTCTCCTTTACCTGATGCTGAAAGAAAAGATCCTCATGTGTTTTATGGAAATGATAGCTTTTACGTCCTCTTTAGGCTTCATCAAGTAAGTATGAAAATTTTCATTTATGTATTGAACAATTAATTAGAAAGGGAAATGAGTCGAACAAGTCAAAAGTCTTTTTTTTTTTTAATATTGGATATTTATTGTAATAAAAGTTTCTATAATATTAAATATTTTCCATTGTTAACGCAATTTAAAAAGAAGTGTTGATGGGTCAGTTGGAGCCCTTTTGACCAACTTGAAATATACCCATTCTGATAGCTATAATTGTCTTTATGTCTCAAATGATTTAATTTTGGGGGTTTTCAGATATTATATGAGAGGCTGTTGTCAGCTAAACTCAGTTCGGCATCTGCTGAAACGAAGTGGAAAACTTCAAAGGAGGCTAATCCTCCTGATCTGTACTCCAGGTGGCTTCAGTTTGAATATTTGCTTATTCAAAATTATAAATATTTATTGATCTTTGACACGATACCATTATTGTTTACAGATTTATGAGTGCTTTATACAATTTACTTGACGGGTCTGCTGATAATGCGAAGTTTGAAGATGATTGCCGGGCTATTTTAGGAAATCAGTCTTACGTGTTATTTACACTGGATAAACTGATCTATAAGCTTGTAAAACAGGTATAATGCACCTACATTTATTTTTCCAAACTTTCATTAAGTTTCTAATTTCTAGCGTTCTAATTTTTCTAAATGCATCAGCTACAAATTGTTGCCGGTGATGAGATGGACAACAAACTTCTTCAACTATACGAGTATGAAAAATCTAGGAAACCCGAGAAGTTTATCGACTCTGTGTACTATGACAATGCACATGTTCTTCTCCATGATGAGAATATATACCGATTTCAATGCGTAAGTTCTCTCCTTTTTTTTTCTCTTCTTACATATTAGCAAGCAAACTAAGATATATGTATATATATTTGTGTGTATATATGTGTGTGTATTAAATTTCTTGTGTTTTGCAGTCATCTGGTCCATTTCGTTTAACCATCCAGCTGATGGACGATGGGAGTGAAAAGGCTGAAGTGGTTGCAGTCTCTGTGGATCCTAGTTTTGCAGCTTATATTCATAATGATTATCTTTCACTAGTCACTGAAAGAAAGCCATCTGGCATCTTTATGCAGAGGCATTAATACTATATCTCAAATTTTTTAATCTTTGAATATACAAAAAGAGATGTTATTTAATACATATTTTAAAACTAGCATCAGAGGATAACACGATTTTAATTTTTGTGCAGAAATAAACGTAAATTTTCAGACCTAGATGAATCTTCTGTGATATCATCTGTCATGGAAGGTGCCCATGTGGTCAATGGGTTGGAGTATAAGATGTCTTGCAGCTCATCAAAGGCAAGAATTATTTAAAAAGAGTTCCAACTTTTTTTATAAACACGTGAATGTCATATTTTTTTAATGAAACATATCTGCATCTGATCATCTGTGTATCAGCAGATATCCTATGTTCTCGATACAGAAGACTACTTTTTTCGTGCAAGAAGAAAAACAAAGTCATCAGGAGACGGATCATCATCAACACCATCACCCCATAATCAGGCAAAAGTAGAACAATTTCACAGATTCTTATCCGCAGCCGTAGTTTAATCAAATATTCTGATCCGTTTTCTCCATAAACTCCAAGGTACATACATTATATCTTCTACTAGATCGAATATTATCTTACTTATACAAGACATCGCTAAAAGAAAATTTATTCTCGTTTTTCTTTGTAGAAATTTAACCTAGAATAACTGCCACCTAACTCATGGTTATGGTTTCTTGCTGATTAAGAAATAGGAGAAAGGCAATGTAAACAAGTGTGTGAAGTTCATATAGATAATGAATGGGGTCAGTTATGGAACATGTAAATAGAGAGGATAATGTGTTTGCTCAAATTTTAATTGTCAAAATGTTGGTTTGCAACATAAAGTTATAAATGCTTGTAACATTACAATCTCAAATAGAAGGATCTTTTTTAGAGATTATTATGGTTATTGCTGATGATTTGGCGTTAAGCGCATGCTGGAAAACCCGGGGGCTATCTGAGATGATTATCATAGTTAACTTGCGACTACATTTTACAACTTTTGAACACAAATATTAGCATGTCCTTTGTCTTTTAGAGGTGAGTTAGGTGTTTACTGTTACATTGTATTGATTGCATTTCTAAAGTGTTACATTGTATTGATTGCATTTCTAAAGTGTTACATTGGTGAAAGAAATAAATCATTACGTATGTTGGTAAAAAGTTTATCATAAGTTGATGTAAAAAAAAACATGTTTTAAATAAAAATATATTGTCTCGGTCAAATTATTCGTATAGTATTAAAAAGACCTAAATAACATTATTTGTGTTCAATGTTAGTTATCTAAGTCTTTTTTATTATAAATTAGAGTAAATTTTGTCCTTTAAGTATATTTAAAATTATGAATCTTATCCTTAAACTTTAATAAGTACACTAAGTATTCTTTATTTTGAAATTTATCACGTTTTTTGTCCTTTAAACTAATAAAAGTTAATTTTTTTTGTTATATTCTTTTAAGTTATCATTTTGCCCTTAACCTATAAAAGGACAAAATGTGTAATTTTAATTAATCTTTATTTTCTTTCTTTTTGTGTTTATTTCTTAAACTTTACTTTTTTATTTTATTTTTATCACTTTTATTTTTAAAAACTTATCTTAAATATTATTAACTAATTAATTTTAATATTTTTAGAAATTATAATTTTATTTATATATTTTTAGTTTTTATAAGTTTATTTTTGTTTGTTCACTTTACCCATTACCTTTCTAAAAATACCACTAATAAATAAACAACCGTTTTTTTACATTTTTGATACAATAATTTTTAGTAGCTTCGAACTATTTAGTTTACCGCAATAGGATTTTGGTTTATGGTTTAAATTTTTAATTTTCCATATTCAATTAAATGATTTATTTTTAAATATAATATAGTGTGAGAGTCTATAACTTTAATACCAAATGCTGCACACTTTGATATAGAATTACACATATGCTACGTTAAATAGATTAAAAAAAGACACGTATATCAATAGAAAATAATGACATTTTTACTTCTCTGCAATTTACTCTTTGGGATATATTTTTTCTTATACGAAATTATGTTACTATCGATATGAAATGATTATAATGAAACTTAGGTTTATTTATATTAAAATGTAACAAATTATTTGATATGCTAATGAGTTATAAAAGTATAATATTTTGCTTTATACATGACCAGAACGTTTTTATTATGCCTAATAATCATTGAAAGTACGGTTAAGAACAGCGAGTGATCTAAAAAACTTTTTATAGAGGGTGGAAATTTTTAATGATAGTTTAGCTATTACAATATAATAATTTTTTGGATCCGGTTCGGACCGGATCCAATTCATCATTAAAAATGGTGTATAAACCCTTGTATTTGCATATATATCAAGAATCTTATTGAAGCAACTAGTTTGAGAATTAAGTTTAAACGATTTCAAACTTTTTCATAGTTGTTAAGAATGCCAATTAGTCTTTAACATTGATAATGTTCATCATTTTGAAAATAATGTCGGTTAAAGTAAATATAACATTTCATCCCTCGTATCTTGAAACCAATATAAATTTCGTTTGTTTTATTGTCAAAAACATCTATCTTGATATTTTTTTTTCTTTTTTCATCTTACCAGCTACTTGGTTATTTGAGTGTTAAAGTACTAAAAATCTACTCTATTACAGGTTAGTGAGAAAATATAGTCTGTCGGACTGGTCAGAGGGTCAACGGGTCCAATTATAGTTTCGCCACTAACAATGTGTTTAAACTAATCTTGGATATTCTTTAGTTTTAAAAGGTTAGAGGGGAGGGGGTGGTCAGGATTTTCACGTGTATATGTCACTATAAAAATTTTTTTGGGAACGGGGGTGGGGGGTTGGGGGGCCGGCCGAACAAAATTATCTAGATGAACTTTTATGTGTGAATCAATCTAACAATAAGGTTTCTAATCAATAATTAAACTAATACTATTAGTTATTTCCACAAATCTTATTAGTTATTTCCACACTTAAATACCATATAAGTCAGAACTAATACTTGATATTAAATAACAACTAAAAAGGTTTCTAATCATCAAATATTCTTTTATTAAATGCGCTATTATTTAGGGTTTTTATGTGAATTGTTGATAATGATTTTTTTATTATTATAAATAAATAAAACCACTAAAAATTAAAACGGAAACGAATCAGACAAGAAATGTTAAAAGCGATGGTGAAACAAAACCTATTACTAGTTTGATTTTTATAACATGAAAAAAATTATGAGCAATCTAATTTTTATTCATGAAATTAGAAAAATAAATAACTAAATTGAAGAAATGAAAATAAATATAATAAATTAATAATCTATAAATAAAAATTATAATTTATGAAAAAGATTAAATTTAATTAATTAACAATATTTAAGATAAGTTTATAAAACAAAAATGATTAAGAAAGAGGAACAAAGAAAAGTAGGGTAAATAAATTAAAATAAAATAAATTAAATTATTTGTAAAAATTTATACATTTCGTTCTTTAAGTGCTAAAGGCAAAATGATCATTTATAAAAAACTAACAGAAAAAATTAACTTCTGTTAATAGCAAGAACATAAAACATGACAAGTTTTTACATAAAGGACACCCAGTATAGTTATTAAAGTTTAGAGTTAATTACATAAAAGGTCTTTGTGGTTAGGCATGTTTCTACTTTCGGCCCCCAGGTTTTAAAAACTACAAGGTCGGTCCACAGGTTTGACAAAACGTGTCACAAATGGTCCCTGCTATGGATGGCCGTTATCTTTTTCTGTTAAGTTCTAGTAAAATGACCAAAATACCCCTGATTAGAATACCCCACACATTCATCTTCAACCTTCAAACCCTAACTTAAACCAACCACCATCATTCTACCCAACCACCACCACCACCACTCTACCGCCGACTGCCACTGATACTCCCACCATCGGCCGCCACCTCCTCTCCCTATGTCCGGAAGTTCTCTACCACCACTCCCACCTTCTCCCCCACACAAGAACATCCGAACACCACCACCCCATCGCCTAACCACGACCGCAACACCGCCTAACCACGACCGCAGCACCATCGCCGTCTCCCTGTTATCCCAAAATTACCACAGATTTTCTCATAAAAACAAGAAACTTTACACCCAAATCATATAAACCTGTAAATCAGTAGATCTCCCTCTAAATCAGTAGATCTCCATCTCAAACTGCTACTCTAACAAATCCATGTGGTGACCGGCGTTGCCGAAACTTCCCACCGGAGGTTATGGTGAGTTACGGTGGTGAGGGGCGGCGGTGGGCGGTGGTGTGCGGCGGTGATGAGGCTATTGACTTTAGGTTGAAGATAGGGTGGGGTTGGGTTCTCTAATTTCTCTCATTTATTTTAAATACATTTATTTTATTTTTTATTTATAATATTATAGAGGTAAAATGATCATTTTTAAAAAGTTAACAGAAAAGTTAACTCTCCATCCATAACGGGGACCTTTAGTGTTACATTTTATCAAACATGTGAACCGATCTTATAGTTTTTCTAAACTGGGGACCGAATGTGAAAACAGACCTAACCACAGGTACCTTTCATGTAATTAACTCTAATGTTTAAGAACAAGATTCATAATTTTTAAGTATACTTATAAGATAAAATTTGTAATTTACTCTATAAATCATTTAGGACTTTTAATAGTTAACTATTGAGGCACAGGTATCTTTTCTAAACCTGTTAATCACTTTCAACTTCAGTTATATTAAATAAATTAAAATTGAAATCCAGCGGGTGAGACACGATTTTACAAATAAGTATGGAAGTTGGATTACTAAATTCAAGCATTTTGGGTAAGGTCCGAGCTGAATTCAAGTACTCAAGCATATGCAACTATAAAGCGGATACAAGTTGATGCTGGGTCTGGACATGAGTGAGTTGAAACTTGAAAGTAGTTAGTTGTTACTTGTTAGAGAAGGGTGTCGAGTTAGTGGTTAACGGTTCATGGTATAAATACAAATTGTCGTAACAAATTAAGTTGTGCAGAAAATTAATATGATCTTCTTCACTATTCTCTTCAATATTTGTTCATTCAATTATCATATGTAAGGAGCTATTCTCATTCTTGGTTCATCTAATTGGTAATGTTGTGGTTAATCATGTTTTAGGTAATCAACATTCAAGTCACCCGCAACCTCATTTTTAATTGCGGATCGTATCAAAAGCTGGTCAAGCTATGAACTAAGAGCTCGAGGCTAGCCTAGCTTCGCCTATCCTAGCTCTAGTTTGTCAAGCTAGGCTCAAGAGCAACTCATTTGTAGCCCTCAGTACCAAACAGATAAATAGTAATGCTACACATATGTTATAGATTCTTACAAGACCCAAGTTACCAAAAATTCATCAATAAACATGTGACAGGAGTTTATTCTTCGCTGAGAGTTTTTCTAGTGTTCAAAAGCATAATAATAAGCCTAAAACTAGCATCGTGGTTCCAGAATAACTATCCAACACCTAATTGTTGAATATAAAGCCTGACTAGCATTTGTACGTCAAATGATAGTAATGATACACGTAAGTCGAGATTCTTACAAGACCCACATTCCCAAAAATTCATCAATGAACATGTGACAGAAGTTTTTTCATCACTGAGAGTTTTTATAGAGTTTGAAAGCAAAATAATAAGCCTAACATTTGCATCGCAGTTCCAAAATAACTATCCAAAATCTAATTGTCCAATATAAAGCCTGATTAAGCATGTAAACTAGCATTTTGTACATCAAATGAGGAGGTGTTGAACTATTGTTGCAGGCCTCTAGATTTTCAAATCATGATACCGAGATATATGCTTAATAATACAATCAAGAACATGGCATTGGAATCATGATTTACTCGTAGTATGAATAAGTACCAACGATAGATAAGAATTGTTGAAACGGAAAATCATATACATCTTTCTACCTTTTAAGGTTTTGGTGTTATCACAACAACCCGACTGCACAACTTAGATGCAATCTGTTCTCCAAGCCTCTCAAGTGATGACCCAATAGCATACACCTGTATATTGTAAATTATTTGTTGGTTCATTCCAATATTCCATAATCACATACCAAACATTTATAAATGACAAAAGAAACTTGTAGATTACAGGTCATAATTTCAACCCATTTACTTATGAGACGGTCAAGTTGGCTGTGTTTTATCTTTAACAAGTGAAGCGTGTCAAATAAAAGAACTTTTTGCTCGAAAGAAAAAGTGACAAACAGGTCTAAAATCATACCATTCATAAAACTAAATTATGACTGAAATACTGAACAGCTAATATAATGATAATCAGATATTTGCAGTGATATTTGACATGCTGATTTTTATATGAAACCAATATATTTTTGGACAAAAAAGTTTGTGGTTAAGATCTTTGGCTTGTAAATATATATGCCTCTTGTAACCTTGAACAATAACAGTAATATTTTCTATCTACCTTTTAAGGTTTACTAGGAGTCAACCCGACCCATCTATCAACCCATGCAACTACCAACCTGCGCGACCCATCCATTTTACCAGTTCTAATGTATATAATATGACACTAACCAGAAAAGCAACTTTGCTAGGTAATCTCGTGAAGTCCCTATGGTGTCATAGAAGTCTTCATTATCATTTGGGAAGACTTCTTGGCCTCCTATGTCTGAATCTGCGGTTGAATCAGAGGTAGTCTCTTCCTTGAAGAATCTTCTAGATGTACACTGTACAAGTTCTCGTATAACTTCCTCGACCTCTGACGACGATGGTCTTGATAGTTCATTCACCTGTTTCAACATGATGGATGAACCGAATTTTATTTACTAGTTTGAGGAATGATTAATATAACTGTGACAAATAAAAGGTAACTACCATGACAGGATCCAATGACCGCAAGTATTTCAAAAGGTCATTGTCTCTTTCTCTTGTATCTTCTATCTGCATATTTTCCTGCTTCCTAGCATGCAGCTCCTGGGAGGAAAGGGTAACAACAATTCAACTTAAATACGCTTTAATGTCTATGATGAAAAAGATGCAGTCTCACAACCATACAAACTAGAAGAAATGGAGATCACTCCTTTAGAAGGCGCTAGGCACACTCAAGGCACAAAGGGTGAGCCTTAAGCCAAGGCACAAGGTGCTTTTGTCTTTTCTAAGCGAAGCGTGCATTATAAACACGCCATTTTTGGGGTTCTAGACATGTTTCAGGCTATTTAGGGGTAGTTTAGGTTGGTTACAGACCTGTTCAGACCAGATTTTTGCAGAATTTGACAGGAACTGACTTATGTACTCAAGGCAGTATGGCTGTGTTGGGCTGCAACTGGGTGCCTAGGCGAGCGCATTGTGCGCCTTCGACTACATAGCTCCAACAGTTTGAAGGTATTTGCCTTCAACTGCAAGAGGATTCTGTAATCCTTTAAATTTCCCAGTTTAACTTAACACAGCTATGGTTTATAAACCAGAACGTGTGCATCTTGAGATTCAAGGTGCAAACATTAAATGATTAAATCAGTTAACTAAACCAAGATGAAATTGTAGATAATACACACAGTGCCTCACCTTCTTGGCAGCAGATAAATCTGATTCCAATTGTTGGATGTAATTCAGAGCTTCAGGATCCAAATCACTCAAACAACTTTGAAGACTTAATCTCTCAGATTCCTCTGCGCAACAATCCATCATGACACTATCACACAAACATTCACTTTTATCAACCTTCACCTCCGAAGGCTCGCTTTCCTCACCAGAACTCCTTTTCGAATCATTAGAAGGCGAAATCTCAAAGTTCCTCATCAACATAATTCTATACTCAGCATTCCACAAGGTATACCTAACCAACGGACACCAATCCGATCACAAACAGATCACGCACATAAATCAACCGAGTAGATCAACAATAAACAGAATCAATCAACAAACAACACTAGAACTAGTTACAATTTACCCTGTGATTAACGACGATGAGAGCAACCGATCGAGAGGACGTTTCGAGACTCTAACCATAACAGAAAACTGATCCGAAGGAAGCAGCCCTAACATCGTCGAAATCGTCTCCTTCATCGAATCCTTGGCGGAATCCGAAACGCCTTTCGAAATCACGGAAGTATCCAACGGCTCGATCTTCTTCAACATATTGGCGATGACGGAGAATTCACGGTCGAAGGAGACGGACCTTCGAGTGGACACAAAGTCATCGGAGACTCCACCGCCGTCGACGCCGGAGATGATGCAGCTAACGACAGCGACGGGAGGCTGACGTTTTTTGGTGGTGGCGGAGAAGGACGGCGGCAAGGGACGAGTGAGGAGGTGGTGGGAGTACGGCGGCGATTGGTGGTGGTGGTGGAGCGGTGGTTGGTCGGAGAATCGGGAGAGGAAGAAAGCCCTAGAGGAAGCTGCCGCCATGAATGTTGTCTCCGGCAGAGGACGCTAGTGAATGTGAATCTATCTTCGTTCTATCGTCCACAACTAATCTCATTGCTTGTGTTTGTTTGCTTGTGAAATATGAATGGACTCTATTTACAGATTTGCCATTTATACTAGGGGTGGAGTGTAAACGAACTAAGACGGCTCGCAAACTACTCGGGCCGAACTTAAACGAGCTCGAGCTTGCTCACATTATGGTTTGTTTACTAAACGAGCTTAAGCCCGAGCTTCAGATATCGAGCTTTAGGGGCTCAAGAGCCTAAACGAGTTTTTTGTTTATATAATTTTTTATTTGCATATGAAATATATTATTATATAATAAAAATAAATAGTTGATATATTTTATGTTAAATATAAATAATATGATTATAAATAAATAAAAAAGTAATTATAAAAAAATAAAAATTAATTCAACAATAAATGAGCCGAGCTCGAACTTTAAAATTTTCTAACGAACAGAGCTCAAGCTTTAGAAATAAAATTACAAACGAGACGGACTCGACTCGTCTCTACTTGTTTACACCCTATTTATTACCATTACAAAACATCACTTGTTCGTTTCGAGACTGAGTCAGACCCAGTTTGTTTATTTTTATGAGTTGAAGTTTGAGTTTGACCTGATTTGTTTGTTTATTTTAACTTTAATGAAAAAATAAATTTTTATGTAAATGTGTATTTTATGATTAGATTTTTATACAAGTCAAATATTTTGAGTTAACAAACTTAGATTGATGTAAATTTTATTTTAGAAAGATTATGATTGATCACCGCATTATAACTTACAAATATTAAAATTTAAACATAAGTTAAACGTGCAAACCAACGAACTTAAATTGTTGATATAAAACTAGACTTACAAATATTACAATTTAGATTATAACTTAAATATTCTAAAATTTGAGTTTAATTTAAACAAGCTAACAAATAAGGATATCATGACTCGAGTTCTAAATTGCTTACCGTTTGATAAATGTAAAAAAAAAACGTCCTTGAGTTCTTGAGCTTCCTTTAGAGTCCACAAAATGCATGTTTGGATCCAGATTTTTGTTAAAAGAAAATGTGTACGTTTGAGAAAAAATTGATTTTTAAATTTTTAGTTTTTTTAACATCGAGCCTAAATGTCAACGTAAAAAATTAGCAAAATATGTAACACTACTTGGTGTTATATTTAAAGATGTTATAAAATGATATATATAAATCTCAAACATGTAACTTTTTAAAGAGATTTTCACTTGTGTTATTTTAAAAAAGCATATGAACTATTCAGATAGTTTATACTTGCATTGTCGTATTTAAGTTGCATAATAAATTAAAAACATATTTCCAATTGTATATGTATTCGTTTATAAAAAAATTAGCTATAATATATTATTTCATTTAAACTACAAGGTGTAACTTCTCAATTTGATGTATCTTGTCCTAAAAAGTGTTGTGAATCTCTCAAACTCCATTACTCCAGACAAAAATAGTACGACAGGATATACTTCAAGAATTACATACTTAATGATGGATCGAAAATACATTACCACCACATTTTGCAACTACCGAACCTACAACAATCTAGTAAGCGTAACGCCATAACGTCTAAACATGTATTGGTCCGCACCTCACAACAAAACAACTCATAAATGCTTTTTGTCACCGAGTGTTTGCTCTTACTTGACTGGTAGTAAGAGCTAGTTCACCCATGTAGACTATAGTTGGTGTCATCCTAGTTAAAAATCAAAAACATCCTAATAATTGACAACAGAGGTTGAACAATGGTCATTTTGCTTATGTGGTGGTGATACATGTTTCTCAAACTCTGACCTGGTCTATCTGGTTGTGGTTTGATTGCCTATCCGCAAGCGAGACTGACAATTTTGAAGACTTGCATGCCAAGTTCAACCAGTTGAATGGAGAAACCATGAAAGATTTCACAGAAATGTTCAACTGTGAGAGTATAATATCTCAATAATATGCATGACCCATAAGTATCTGGGTAACCCGTCAAAACATGTTCAAGTCAAAAGTGGGCTCTTCTGTAAAGGTCCAGTTAGCTTAGTCCGAAGACACTTTTCATAGAATAAATGCTTGTAGTTTTGGCCTTAGCATACAACTTGAGCAATAATTAGGGTCTTTATATTCGACATCGTTATTTTATTTATGTTTATCTTTTCCGGTAACTACATCTAAAATTGTTTTTATGAGGCCTGATTCTAAGTTCATCGGTTTTGGATCAACTTGACAAGATTCTATGTTTTAAAAATACACTTTGGGGAAGTTCAACCCATTTAACCATTACCTTCTAAGTTAACTTTTCGCTTTACCTGACCATTTAGCAGCTAATAAGGATCCAAGTTACGAGTCAAAAACATATACAGGTCAAAAATGATAACTTTTTAAACAGGTCAGAATAAAATGATTTAAAAGTTCTCATGCGTCAAATTTGGGCAATCTTTTCGACCAGTACAGGGCGTTTTTGGTTAATATCAAGACTATAACTTAGTCCTGGTATTATGTCGTTGCTGTGATTGCTGGTGTATTGTTTTTAATGTGGTAATAAAAGCTGCCTTTCAAAATAAAATTGGTAGTAATATATTTCCAGTATTAGAGTTCAAGAATGAAATTCGAAATGTCACTAATTCTAAGGCAAGAAAGAATTCTCAAACCAGACGCAGGTTTACAAGCCTAATCACATAACTGCCAATGCAAAGTACCAGATATTATGGCAATTAGAACAGCCTAAAAGTATACCTAAACTGGTGCATTGAGAGCATATGCACCCAACAGAAAGTCACTAACCACTAGCCTTCGTCTTTCTTCAACACCCAAATAGCCTACTGTTAGAAACTGGATCAGGATTCAAGGAACTGTATGTACCTGTTTCTTCTCATCTGCTTCAACATACCATGACTTCCATGCCTCCACATAGTGCCCAAATAGGTCACTTAGAGCTGTCACGTTATCAAGCAAGCATATGTTATAAAATTATGTCCATTAAGGCAATGAAGCTTGCACGATTGGCTAGAGATGACAACTTCAACTCATTCACTAATGAATGCAGAACATTGGTTTGTGTCTTAACAAGTTATAAAATTGGCAAAAAGAGAACTGGGTCAAAAGTCACCCAAGTGTATTTGGAATTCATAAACCTTTATAGGAACGTAAATTTTTCAGGCAAGCAGTGTTTAAGGCAAATCCAAACCAGCCCGTTTAGATCCACATGGAAATTAGCCTTATTTGACCACTTACCCAACCGGCCGACCCATTTTGACACTTGCAAGATTTAGCAATGTACCTTTATTGCAATACTGAGGACGATAAGTATCAGCCAAGTTCTCCCAGTCCTGAGCCTGCTTTAACTTTTTGTTTCCAGAAATCCCTACCTTTTGTGTGGTAGAAGGTGTAAACGGGCCAAACACAAATTCCTGTGAGTTGCGTAAAGGCTTCTGCTGCATTGTAGTATTCTCATTATATTCAACCTTCACACAGTCAATATTACCATGCATGGCCACAGTCACTTCTTTTGAGCTCCAATCAGACAGAGAATCTATCCGTGTTCTTTTTGAATCTTCATGATTTGTAATATCTGTTCCAAAAGCTCTTCTTTTTGAGCCGTTTGTATCTAAAGTTTGGGATTTAGTTTTCGGTCCCAGCCATCTAAATGATGGTTTCCCGCTTTCTGGGTGGCGTGTCTTCAATATAAGGCAGAGAACAATTTAGATACAATGATTTGTACAAACTCAAGAACTTTCACAGTTTAAAAGTATAAATTACCTTCTCAAGGAGATCCATGGATGAAAAGACGTTCGCAATATCATATAAACGTCTAACTTTTGCTGCATACACAAAACATAAGCCTAAGTCTGTGTTTTCGACCATCTTTTTCATCTCATAAAAGAGAGACTAATATCACGTAAATGATCCAATTAATGAAATAAAGAAAAGATATTACTTCTCATGGCTGTTGGGTCGTGTACATCCCCCAAAAGTGCTGTTGCAGCGGTGTCCAAAGAGATTAAGTCTGCCTGTAGGATATAAAAAAGGTTTTTAGTGGTCTTTTGTATTAACCTAAAATATGATAGTTTTCATGCTATAATAGAAAAAACTTTACTGGCAGGTTTACACACATTAGAAGTAATGAATAGCTTGATGAAATTCTGTGTCAGAAGTCCAAGTGATTTTTCCTTCCTGTTACTTTCTGACAAATCAAAATGGAATACCAATTACAAATTTACTAATCTTAGATACTCAATCGTTGGACACGATTTGTTGTGTCTTATACCTTGGTGCTATCTAACCTTTTTCAAGATGTAAATTGTGATTTGTGTGATGTATTTAACCGAGGATGACTAAAGATAAACTGAATCCCATTATAGAACTAAAAAGGAAAACAACTTACCACTTTTAGAAGATCCAGATGATTTAGTATACCTGTCTGAGTATGAATTGTTCGAATTAGACGGCCCACGACTATCGTTCTCACTTACAGCCTGGTAAAAAAATCCCTAATTTAAGTTAAATTTGAACAAAAGCACCATGATGATCAAACATAAGCCCCATTGACAGGAACATTTTGATCGTGTAAAGACCATCAGTGTCCATGTACAATTTGGGTGTTACTATACTATTTGGTCAACGACTTTCAAGAGTGTAAGAATCAACAAAGGTGATTCAATCTAACATGGAAAACTTACGGTTCCAGAGCTGCATAATTGAAATACTTTGGGGTTCTCATTAAATGTCTGTTTCTACAAGTAAATGTACATGCAAAATATCAGAATACAAGTGTACATTTTTACGATTTAACAATCATACCAAAACAAAAGTAATTAAGATAATGAAACATAAATGTGCAGGTACCCTAAGCTCTTCTACCGCAAGGGGAATTGCATTAAATCCCTTCCAAGTATACTGATTCTTTGCTCTCTTTGTCAAAACCTGAGAATCAATCAGACCAAGTTAATAAACCCTAAATCACCTACTCACATCCAATTTTCGAAAAAAAAAAAAAAGCAAAAAAACACAGACGAATGACAGAAAAACCTAACCCCAACACTTTCTAATATGTTGACAATGTCGTAAATCCGCCGCCTTTCAACACCTGTAAGTTTTCAATATCCTATTATCTGTTTATAACTTAATCTTCAATGTCACCAACAAAATCATATAAAGAAGAGATGAAAACCTAATTGATTCGCCGCGTTGTCTAGCCCAATCGATTCAACACCTTCTCTATTGTACAGCCTCAAGAAACTGAAGATTATTCGTTCTCAAATGGTCAGATGCTATACAAATTACATCAAAACAGTGCGTTAGTGAGTTAAAGGGGAACATACTTGGAGCATAAGACACCGAGAGATTTCTCTTTACGGCTATATAGAGAAGGGTGCTTTGTTTCGGAATCGTTGAGTGACGCCATAGATGGAAAGTAACTGATGGATGGATGAAGAGATTAGAGATGAGAGTGAGATGGGTGGTGTGTTGCGTTGGTTTTGGTGAATCGATGGCGGGATCGAGAATTCAAATTGGGGGACTTCCGATCTGAAACTTTGATACGGGCCGAGGGAATTTGAATGCGGGACGATGAGCGCCTACCCATGGTGGCCTTTTATGTTGTGATTGAGTTTTCTAAATAAAAACATAATGGGATTAAGAATTAGGTTACAAAACACTTATGTTTTGTGAAAAAGAAATACTATAGCGTTTCGATCTTTTATTAATGATTTATATGTTTAAAATATTGTATTTTTTTACATATACATATTTAGATCAAAGGTATGGTCGTTGGTGTTAGACTGGTACGGGTTCTCTTATTCTTCGTACCATTTAATTAGATCGTTGAATTACTCGGTGTTCCTCGTGTAAGATAATAAAGAAATAAAGATGGCAAAGTATATTGTTGTGGAGAAAACAACATGTTTCATTTGGCTTGAGTGTAATAACCTTCTATTTATTCATTCACGGATCTCAGATGTATTGTTTATAGTTTCTTGTGCGTGAAAAATAAGGGTAAATTTGGGGATATTGTATGGCACAATTGATGGTCATTTTCATTTGAATATTAATTCATGTTGTATGTCTTGTATGGTGTGTTTGTGATCCTAGGATTTTGCTAGTGGTCTTTTAATAATAATATTATCGTTCAAAAAGAAAACTTACATTATATATACAAAAGCTATCAAATTAATTTTGTTAATATGTTTTTCAATAACTTAAACATGTTTAGAAGATATAACATACATATGGCATATGTATGTTTAGATTATTACATAGTGAAAAACAATAAAAACTACATTTACAACATTTTATCATTTTTAATCCTTTTAAGATTGAAAAATGAATGGCTTATTTTGTTTTGCGTGTGCTTACAATAATGTGTGT
This sequence comes from Flaveria sonorensis, assembly GCA_025506505.1. Taxonomy (NCBI): domain Eukaryota; kingdom Viridiplantae; phylum Streptophyta; class Magnoliopsida; order Asterales; family Asteraceae; genus Flaveria; species Flaveria sonorensis. Next base: position 65,163,056 of record CM046432.1, read on the forward strand.
TCTGTATATATTCCTACTTAAGCCATGCCGAGTGATAGGTTCTCCAAGCCAAATAATGGCTTATTTTGTTTTGTGTGTTTTTGCAATAATGTGCGTTCTGTATGTATTTCTGCTTAAGCCATGCCAAGTGATAGGTCCTCCAAACCAAGGGAGAGGTGGTTGCGTGCACATCACCTACAACCATTAAAATTGATATATCATGCCCATAAAAAACAAATAAATTGTTACCAACCGGTAGAGCTTGGGTTTAAAAAGCGTGACACGCTTCAAGGCATTTAGGTCTCAAAGGCCACGACGTGAGGCGAGGGCTTTACATAAATACAGACTTTATAAACTTCGATCGAGCCAGTCACCAACAATCAACCAAAAAGGAAGAGATAAACAAGGCTTCGGTACTTATACATGAGGCACAACCCCAAACACCCCCTACAAAGTGTTGTCTCGCCTGCAATCACTACCAACTCTAGCATCTCATGCTTGATCAGGCACGCTTGAGGCATAGTTTTCTAAATCAATAAGTAGAGAAGCAACCGCAAGTTGATAGGAGAAAACTAATAATAAAACTGTTATCAAAGTATTATATTAATTAGATGAAAACTATCATCAAATAATAGACCCATAAAATAGAAGAAAACTATCATCAGCAAGATGCGCCTGGAAGCGCAAAATCAAAAATTAGATGGAAACGCTTAGAGCGCATGACTCCTGCACTATGCTCACGTGCCATCGTTCGAGGTCGTCTCGCTTCTAGAGACTATTTACAACACAATTAAGGTGATCCACCATTGATTTATATTCACACCACTTAACGTTTGAGAATACTTGCTATGTTCAAAAAAATGGTTTATTTTCATGCATCCAGGTTCATACTGATCATAACTTGTAGCTTCATACGTATGCCGTAGTCAAATACAAATGCCTGTATATCAAAACGATACTAATCGATAAATATATCTAAACAGCAATATAGAATGTTGAAACCAAAATAATTCGCAACTAATTTACCAAAATCAAATAAGTTGGTTTACAGGTCAAGTTGTTTGAAATCACATATCGACAAAACTCTGCAAGCTGCTCTATATCAATATACCTGTCTCGGCTTCCAGCCACCACTACTGCCGCCGCCACCTCGTTTTACAGTTAAAAAGTCAAGGTTCGGGGCAACCATACACACCCATCTCTCTCTACAGCAAACTTGTCATCTTTGTTTTCCAAGATCCGTTCCAATAATTAGGGATCAAATACTTTACACAAAACTGAGCATAATATCACTTATAGATCTTGATCATACAACTCGATGCTTGCTCAAAACTGCCATTGTTAAAAGCTCCAATTTTGAAGCCTTTACAAGATTCTTGAAGTTTGCAGATAATTTCATTTAACTATTGACATATTCCACCTGTAATATCAAATCTTTAATGCCCGCATCATGTAAAATGTCTGAAACTTGTTTCTTTGTAGAAATCTTGTTTGTTTCTGCAGAAATATACAAATGAAGAGTACCGACAACATCATTGTTTGTAAGACTCCATATGTGAAAGTTTTCGATGCCACGTATACCATTTATCTTCATAATACTACTTACTGCTGCTTTTAGCTCGTGCTCTTGACCTCTGGGAACTCTTTGCAGTAAAATTTCTGCAGAGTTCTTTAACAATGGTATGACAGAAGAGACGATCAATATCGATATGAAAATAGAGCAAGCGGGGTCTGCAATGAGCCATCCCTTGTACTGGATGAGAAGTGTTGAAATAACCACCCCTACACTTCCCAAAGTGTCGGCTAAAACATGCAAGAATATGCCTTCCATGTTGTGATCGATATCATGGTGATGATGCTTATGTTCATGTTTATGATGGTGTTCATGGTCATGGTGAACATGACCATGATTATGATGATGTTCACAATCATGGTGATCATGGCGGTGTTCATCGTCATGTTTATGGTGATGTTCATGGTCATGGTCATGGTCATGTTTATGGTGATGTTCATGGTCATGGTGAACATGACCATGATTATGATGCTGTTCACAATCATGGTGATCATGGTGGTGTTCATGGTCATGGTGAACATGGTGGTGTTCATGGTCATGCTGAAGATGATGATCATGATGATGGTGATGATCTTGATGTTTGTTACCAATTTTGTGATCATGTCCAACATGGTCATGTGAATGACGATCAACATGGGAATGTGAACAAGATGCACCTCCACCATGGGCATGATGATGCTCATCATGAAAAAAGATCAACCCAACCATATTAACAGCAAGCCCACCAATCGAAACCATCAACAAACTAGAAGTCGAAATCTCCTGAGGTTCCAAAATTCTTTCCAACGACTCCAACACTATCAGCGCCCCAACCAAAACAAGAAACACAGCATTCACATAACCTGATAAAACCTCAAATCTCCCACGACCATAATTATACCGACTATTAGCTGGCAACCGTGCAATATACGAAGCATAAAGACCAATCGCAAGTGCAGCACAATCAAACAACATGTGACACGCATCAGATATCAACCCAAGACTATTGTTCATAAAACCAGCAACAAATTCCACCACCATGTAACCAGTATTAATCAAAAGAAAAAGAGCAATCTTTCTTGACTTTCTCTCACTCAGAATATGACGAACAGACTTCATAACCGAGATCAAAAACGTATCAGGGGATTCTAACCCTAACTCCATGGGATTTACCCGAACAGGATCTAATTCCATCACACCAATCCAAAGCAACATTCCACATATCAATAACCCCCAAAGCGAAAGCTCAGGATAATAAAGCAATTCAAGTATAACAGTGCACACGAATGTAACAAGAAACTCTTTTCTGAAATCTTTCAAGCTTATCGCCTTATCATCCGTGTAATTCTCACTCAAAAGCACCCCAAAAACTACGGTGTTTGCCAACGGCCACCCAAGCGTACCAATCGAAACACTATCTCCCTCTGCCTCAAACACTAACATACTAATCACAGCAGGAACAAACAGCACAATCGTCGTGTAAAACAACGAAATCAAACCAACCTCTTTCCTACCCAATTCCCTAATTGTCCCCCAATTCATGGAGCTTTGTTCATACCCACTCAAAAACCCTGAAAGAAAGGAAGCAACATCGACCAAACCCTAACACATTTCTCCCTATTCGCAACAAGAAAAGACGAGAACCCTAATTCACCAAGGTTAACAAACGAGAAAGGGAAGCATTCAATTCGATCCCAACTAATAGAAAGCAACAACAACCCAATAAACAACGCGAAAAACCCACGAACCTTATCGGGCCCAACCCGATCCACATCGCCGGAGCTCCGATTCCTCCCGGCGACCAAATGAGACGCGACGTAACCGGAGGTTTCCGCAAGGATCATAGCGGCAGTACCGCAGTACCGGAGGGCTTGAAAGCGGACAAGGAAGACGATTGCGAGAAGAATCGACTTAACAAAGAGGATTCGTTGTTGGGATTTGGTGATCGAATGATGAATGGTGAAGATTGATTTGGATTTGGGGGTTTTCTTGAGGAATGAGAAGGAGAGAGTGAGGATGAAAGAGAGGAAGGATACGATGAATGAGAAGGGGAAGATTGAGAAGGATGAAGGGGATGATTGGAGGAAGGGGAGGAGGGAGTAGAGGGAGCGGAGGGAGAAGAGGAGGAGGAAGAGGGAGGAGGGGGAGAATCGGGTGGTTTTGGTGGCGGAAAACGACGGTAGACGGTGGCGTTGTTTGGAGGGGGTGGGGGTGGGGGTGAACGGAGGGTAGTGGCGGGAGGGGGTGATGGGGGTGATGGGGATGGCGGTGCGTGGTGGGAGGGATAGGCGGTGGGGGCGGTGTTGACGGTGGTTGTGGTGGTGGTGGTGGTCGGACGCCATCGTTGGTGGTGGTGGTGGTGGTGGTGGTGGGTTCTGATATTGAAATTTGATGATCACAATGTTACGAGTTGGCGATCTTGAATCGGTTAATGGCGATTAGATGAGTTGACTGACTCGACTGGTTTTAGTTGACTAGACATTTTCTGATTAAAGTACAGAATCAGCCCCTGGATTATGAGATAAATTGCAGCCTTTTCATATGGTTTTGGGAATCAAAACTTCAGTCCTTGAACTTTTACACTTTTGAGTTAAAACTAGTAATATACCCACGTGCGTTGCGGCGTGTAAACAGTAGAAAAATTAATGATCTTGGAAGTTTAAAAAGGTTTGAAGCGTTGGGAAGTCGAACGTTGTGACAGTGATACTAATGTGGTTAAGTGGGTAAAAAGAAGCACATGACGTTGTGACGGCTCAATTATGAAGAAAATTTACGTTGTCGTAGAAATGAGTTTTAAATAACACGAACACATACTTAAGAAAGTAAAATTCGGTATTGAAACGTTAACCAACTCGACTTTTATTGAAAATTTTTGACAAAAGCTAACATGTTGCAATGGAATAAATGTCCATGAAAATAAAAAAGATATAAAAAGATTTAAAAATTTTAAAATAAACAAAAAATAAAAGAAAAATAAAAGAAAAAGACATTACAGAGTTAGATAAATCGGAGGTGGCAAGGACAGAACTTTGGTTGTTTTGATGGACAACCGATGCGTAAACCACCGAGTTCGGACTCGTTTATGATAACATATTTTACATAAATATACTCTTTTGTAGATAAGTTACATCAAAGGAGGGGTCACCGACCTTCCGTTTCAAGTAAGTAGGTGGAAACGTTAAATCAAAAAAATAAACGAATGTTGAATGGTCGATAAAATAAATACGTTTATTCCTAAGCGTTACAACTGGGCTTTATAATACTCAAAACTTAAAACTAAAAAATGGAACGTTGACGTAAACCCATAAGTCAAAGAATAGGTTTTCAATAACACTAAGCAAATGACCACTTTAATCTATCATATTAGTTAGTTCACCAAAACAAAATATATATGCTAACACAGACAAAAACATAATTATTGAAACAGAAAAAAAAAAACACATCAGAACATATACCATTTTAAAGGGTGTATAAAAAAAGCACAAAAATATTTTATGTGATCCGACTCACTTCTGAATAAAATTTACATACGTAGATATACCGACACTAAAAATTGTATAAGATTAACACGGAACTTTAAAAAGTTGAGGGAGTAAAACTGGCATTTTTTTAAGTTTTTAAAGGAGTAGGGGTTGAAATGATAAATATGTAAGTATATTGGAAGGAAAGAAAACGCAAAAGCTTTAAAAAAAAGACTCAAACCAAAAACCTTTCATTTAAAATCAAACCCACTTAGCAATTGTGCTAGGTTGCCTATTGTTGCAAGTAACAAAGCGTTTTATATATGTGAGAAGACCAAAGTCGGTGGCACAATCCTAATAGCCATCGACCTTGGTTTTTAAGTAGTAATGTAATATTTGTACTCTTGTGGATACTATCCTTGGGAATGATAGAATTAAAGGGTTCCTTTTGGACATGGGGATTGAGGTTGGTAGGATATAGGTGTTAGGCTATTTCGTTCTTTTAACAGCGTTTAGAACTACTTTTAATACTCGAGTGAATTTTCGTGAGACGGGATGTTAACTTTTCATACTAGTTTTGACACTACATGTGTGACTCGTCTAAAAACACCGTCAATGATGAAGCTCACCAGTATAAAAAAACTCTCTTGAGTCTGTTTAAAACTAACATATTGTGAATCCAAGGATCGTTCAGCAATTATCAGGTTTGATTTGAACAAGTATTGATCACAGAATTATCAACACTTGCCGTTTAAGAGATTATCAAACTAGAAATCAATCAAACAATAGAACAACCAGAATATAAGAATAATCAAACCACGAGTATTAACGAATGATGATTGTGACCTCTCGTATTTTTATTAATCGTTTGTTAAACTTCGTTATCTCTTGTAAAGGTTTGTTTTGTTATTAATGCAAGTACGAGGACTTATTTGTAATTACTTGAAATCATTATAATTTGAATATAATTAAATAAATGATAATAATAATAATAATAATAATAATAATAATAATAATAATAATAATAATAACAAACATAAAAGAAAATACTAATATTAATAATAATAATGAAAATAATAATAAAATAATAAAATAATAACACTAATAATATTAAATAATTATAATAAGTGTAAAATTATAAATAAATAAAAACAATATAAGTTTATGTTTTTTAAAAAAACTTGTAAATTATGATTTGTACATAAAAAAATAAAGTTGAAAACTACAAGGACTAAACTGTAATTCTGTTTAATACTAAAAGTCAAACTTTGGATTTAAATTGTACAACTTAAAACCGCAGGCTCCTCAATGTAAATTTTAAAATAAACCCAACCCACACCCTGTGATTCCGGCCATGTACTCCGGCCAACTCCGGCCGAGAGTCCGGCGAACCTTAAACCCCATAAAAACCCTCTTTTAACCCCTAAAAATGAACTCAATCGGCTTGAGAACAAGATTCGAACCCTGAGACATGAGTTAATTCGAAATTAATGTTGATTGCATTAACTTTCAACCGAAACCAATCATCCTCGAAACCCAAAACTGATTTTACACTTAAATCAGCATAATCATCAAATTAATTGATCATAAATCATCGGTTAATCAAATAGAACTTAATGGGATGATTAATCCCACCTTAAACAACATTTAATCCGCTTAATTCGACCTGAAACCCCCGACTTTAAGCTTATAGTCGTTGGGCACGTAATCGAGCAAATTGAGGTATATAAACAGAGGGGAATCCTTCAAATCGACTTTCTTAAGCTTTCTGCATTGTTAATTTCATCAAAAACACACACACATCGAATTCTCAAATAAAAAACCATCGACTTGTACCTCTGTCTATTCTATCGAATTTCAAACTATACCAGGTAATTACATTAGGGTTTTTACTCGTTTTTACATGGGGGACAAAAGCCCCATGATTAATTTGGTTATTAACATCGAATCGTTAACCAATTTGATCGAATTGATAATTAGGGTTCATATGAATTTGGGGATTGTTCGGGTTTATGTTTTAAAGATTATTTCTACACTTTGACACCAAGCAGGGCTTTGGCCCAATGGTTTGGGGATTGTTTGGTGTGGCAAAGGGCCCGGGTTCGAACCCGAGGCCCTGCCATTATTTTTTTTACAAGGTTTTTTTTTAATATTTAAATTTCAGGAAATGTTTAAATATTATTATTAACCATATAAAAATCATTTTTAATCAGAAATAAAATAAATTATTTTCTTTTTAATTTTCTTAGAAATTTAATTAAGAAATTTTCATTCTTTTATTTTAAAAATTATAAGAAATAGTTACAAAATACCATTCATTAATAATTTTAAATATTAATGAATCCCATTTAATGATTTCAATTTAATAAATTCTTTATTGTTATACAATATAGTCACAACTTTATTTATATATATTTTAAGAAAATAAATACATATGTACATATTTAAAATGTACACTTATTTAAATTAATAGAATTATGTTAATCATTTAAATCTACAAAAAAAAATACTATTTTAGTTAAATAGTAAATAATAACCATTTGATAATAAGGGTTTAATTTTTATTAATAGTGTTAATCACTAAAATTCTTATTTGATCATTTAAATACCAAAATAATAACAAATTATGTCTATAGTATAACTAAAAATCATAGGTTAAATGGTTTATAAATATAACACCATAATTATCATGATTAGCTTAACACGTCGTTCATTTATGTTGAACGTTAACGAACTCTCGGCATTTCATACAAGACTCCCTTATTTGCTCATCTTTATTATCCATGTGAGTTTTCATACCCCATTTTATATTATTTCTCACTTTTGAGGTGAAACATGTTAACTTTATTATAAACACACTTGTAAACACGTTTTATTCTTGTAACACTTGAGCAATTCATCTTATATTTGTCATGGTTATTTGGACTCTTGTAATTATTATGTGATGACTCTTGTAAGATACAATCATTAACTATTGTTAGCCTAGCGACGTCATATATCTATGGGCCTGACAAGCCTATTTGGTGCTAAAGCCGAGGTTATTGCCGGCTCCTAGTGTCGTATTCTTGAGCACTATGAGAACCAAGTACACTTAGCTAATCGTTTAATCTTGTAATGGCCATATTTGTCAAGGTTTGATTGTTACATTTGTTCATCCATCTTTACTTACTTTATTCAATAACCTATGACGTAAATTGCATCTTTTGATTATATTTATGTATGATAAATCTATGAAAACTCACCAACATATTGTTGACTTTATTTTTTAACATGTTTCAGAAAATGATACCGCTTAAGTTGCTTTTGAAGACTTGATCACATCTAGGATTGGACCTAGATAATATTAAAATGACATATATTGTCACGTGATGCTATTGGAAACTTTTGTCTTTGTTTTGTTTGCTTGAAACATATGTTATTTTCTCAATGTTTGTTATGAACCTTGGAATTTAATAATATTGACACTTTGATTTAGCGTTTTGTGGCATGAACAATCTTAACCCTCACATCTCGACGTTTCCGCCGTTAAGGTTGGGGTGTGACAATGATCGTAATGCTTTCTTGTTACTATTGATGTTTTGATGTAAATGTTGCTTATGTTGCTTGATCGTATGTTGATCGTCTATCTACATCTGATCTTGATCTCATGTTATATAGAGATCTTATTCTATTCTGTTTCTAATCCATTGCTAATCTTTCGCTAACTTGTTGCTATAATTCAGCTAACTATAGTTATCTGAATCCTCGCCACATTTATCGACATAGGAGTTCGAAATTTACAATGAAATAAATACAGATAATGTTGTTGATGTGACGTGGAATATTTGCTTGAATTAAATGTCTTCCGTCGTCATTAATGATGTTGTTCTGCCACGTTGACTTGTTGACTTTATGTTGACTGCTTGATGATCTGAAATCATACAAGTATTAAACAGTCTTCCTCAGAAATTTCTTCTTCCGCAGGAACTTAGTCTTCCGCAGCAACACTTGATCTTCATTGCTTGTTATTCTGTAATTGTGCTTCCGTAGGAGTTCTTGAACTTGTTCTTCCATGACAATTTCTCCTTCAGTAGCTTCACTTTGTTCTTTTGACTTGTTCAGCTGGAATTGTTCTTCCGCATGAGATCTACGGATGTTTACTTCAGTTGTATTCCTGAGAACATCTACGGAAGAACACTTTATTCATCCGCAGTTGTTCTAACACTTGTTCAATTTTCCAAATTGACACAGTTTGATGTTCACTGCACACATTCACACGTACATTATAAAATACATTATATCATATATTTATAACATATATAATGAGATACATTATATTGTTCAATTCATAAACACAAATGTAATAAAAAACATTCATATCATATCATTCAAACAATAATTACAAAGTGTGATTACAAGAGTTGATTGATCATCTAAACCTATACATGAGTTCTAGATCTAACATATATCATTCAAGCTTGTTTGAGCCCTTTAAGCTAGCTAACAACACATTGCTCACAAGTAGAGGTGAACAAGCCGTGTTTTATTGCCAAACCGGTTAGGTTTGAGAACCGAACCTTTTTTTTGTGTTGTGGGACAAACCGGTTTGGCCTAAACCGGTTCGGTTTATAAACCGGTTTGAGTCGTATAACACCCAAACCTATCCAAATTGATTCGGATCGGTTCCTAAACCAGTTCGGGCCAAAACATTTAACTATTTTTAATTAGAATCACTATAGGTTTAATTATTTTTTCTTTTATTTGGGGTACATATCCGAATAAGGTCTATCCCTAAACGATAACTCATTTAATTTTGAAAACATTAAATAAAGTTGATGAAATACTAATGAACTCGTCGGATAATAAATTCTAGAAAGACAAGTGTTGTGGTTTTAAAAACATGACTCATTTTGCTTATTTCTTCAATTGTAGCCCAATTCGATAGATGGTAAGCCAAAGCTTTCCCACGACTCACCAAAATATTATGAAAAGTTATTAAACTTTATTTTTGCTCAATAGCTTTTCATACATGTTACAAGTTGAATTTCATCGTGTAGGTACGTCCCAATTAGGACCTAAACATTTGAAATTTGCGGCTTTACAAAACTTACGATAATTACTATATCTTTGGTTACTGCTAAAAATGTCATGTAATATTTTTTCAAAATATATTGATAGGATTTTGTTTTCTAATTTATATGTTTTAATAACTTTGTCAACAAGACAAAAAATATTTTGACTTGTGTGAGGATAATCAAACAATTCAAATGCAATCGTAAGTTTAATCATTTGTTACGAATCGGGTTCAACCCAATGCCCGGTGACACAAATGTACGAGTCCGGTGAATCGTGAGGAGTCAACCAAACGTCATTAGTTAAGTTAACACCGGTTTGTAAATTTTCAAAATAATAAATTAATTTATTTTTAGATTTTTTCACATTTTTAAATAATCTTTTCTAAGTGTAGCACGACTTAAATGTGTGTATTGATGTTGGAGGGTTCGTTGAATTAGCCGAGTCAAACGTTCGTTGTCAAAGTGCTTGAATGGTAAGCTTTCTTGGATGACAAAATGCGTCATTTGCTCTCAAACCGCATCAACATTGTAAGCTCGTAAATTATTTTCATTTGTCATCGAAGTGTGACTTCGAGACTGTTTCCCTTTCAATGCTTTGCAATATTTGAATTGAATGTGATTTTTCAAAGTATAATTCGCATCCTTTGAATAAAATTTAAAACATAATTTGCAACGAGTCTTATTCGGACATGTTAACATCTCACACAAATCATAGTTGCGTCAAATCTCCGAGTTTTTATTAGTAAGGATAATCGGAATTATCATATTTTAAAAAATTAAACAACATCATCTAAAACTGAAAAAAAAAAAAATGATATGACGTAAAAAAGTGGGTAGTTACCTGGCCAGGGGACAGTGGGGTGTTCAGACTTTGAGAGATAATGGGTGAGTGGGACAACTGGACTATGAAAGTGGGTCCTGTAAGTTAAAAGTTAAAACGAAACAGTCAGTTAAGACAAAACCACCTAATTTAAACGGTCAAGATTGAATGTTATGGTGGATTTTGTCTGATCCGACGGTCATGAACATCTTACACATCGGTTACACTCATCGGAATCTTATATATAACATGACTAGTGATATTCAGCCTAACTGAGCCAATGGAAGACACTACTTCCGGCGATCAACTCACCAACGACGACGATCAGACCCAAATGCCGACCAAAAACCACCTTCAATATGAGGTAATCACACCAACAGATTCAATTGAAGAAAACCCCATTTCTGAATCATCAATTCTAGGGCTTGATCATACATTCACATATGATATCTCTAACGCCCCTGGTTCTGATTTTCTGCTTCTTGAAATCCTCTCTAGAATGCCACTGAAATCAATCTTCAGGTTCAAATGTGTCTGCAAACACTGGCAAACCCTAATTTCTCACCCTTCATTTACTCGATTCTGTTTGTCGCGTATGTTAACCACCAATGCAGGATCATCGTATTCAAAAATCAGAATCATGTATAAGTACATCTACGAGTGGGAATTTGAAGATGTTGTTGATAGATTTCGTCATGATAGTTACAGTTTATCGGAATTTTCTGTCCCTTTTCTGCCTAGAGAACAACAGCATTCTTTCAAGTTTAAAGTTGTAGCTGTGAGTAATGGTTTGATTCTGTGTTGTTCATTGGGGCCTTTGGTTTACTATGTGTGTGATCCTGTGAGTAGACAGTGGGTTACTGTTGTTGGAACAGGTAGATTCACAGATGCCCAAAGGTTCATTGGGGAAGGCTTTGTTAGTAGGGTTAATGAAGATAATGTTGTTACCAGTTATACAGTTGTGAGAGTAGAAATGATTGATCCACCCACAAACTATCTCAGTTTAGACATTTTTTCGTCTGATAGCGCCAAATGGGTTCATCGTAAGGTGCCTTGTGCTAATTCAATCGCGCTAATCAAACGTGGTGTAGGTCCTATAAGCTTCAATGGGATTCTTCATTGGTTTGTTCGTGATCATGGTATGATTGCTTTCGATGTCTATAAAGATCCCAAATCTTGTTGTTTTATCCGATTTCCAGATGACATAGACGTCCAAAGTGAGTATACATATGATGGGCTTTATCGATTGTGTGATGGGTGTCAAGGAAAGCTTCGGTTTTTTCAAGTGGCACCTGATGTTAGTTCATTTTACTGTTTTAGTATGTGGGATTTGAGAGATTATGAGAAAGGAGAATGGTGTTCTGAGTTTAAGGTGACCCGTCTTGATCTCTCATCTTCTGATCCTGTATTGAGTCGTTGGTTAACTAGAGCTACTTTTCGTCCATTATGTTTCCACCCGTTGGATCTGGATATTGTTTATCTGAGGTGCGAGGATCTTGCGTGTGTGGTGTCTTATAGCATTCAGAACAGAAGGCTAGATGTTGTTTGTGAACCGACTAACGTCATTGAAGACTTGTCCTGGCGTGTGGTGGTGCCATTTGTGATCCAAAGGTGGCCAACGCGAGTTCCTGTTCCATATGTTTGAAAGAGGGCATCCAAGACGGTTTCCAAGTCAGAAGACGCAAGTCCTGGACCCGTGTCCAACGGGTGAGTTTTTTTTTTTACTTCTTGTTGTTTGGTGTTGTTCTGAACCCTCATAAAAGGTTGCACCTTTAATTTTTACTTAAAAGCGTATTAATTTATTGTATTCGCTTTGCTAGTATTCTGTCTTCATCCTACCAGTAGGATCTTTATTAATCTTTATAATACTTGTGTAGTGTTTTGGTATGTGAGTTTGGGAATCAAGGAATGTTTGTTTCTGCTAACTGAACTGTATACTCCTGCAATGAAATACACAAGCAGTGCAAGATGACACATGAACGAACCACATCCCATGCAAAACCTAATCTAGAGTAGTCTAATTTCCGGGTTCTCATCAGGGACATAAACCAGTCGAGCCAAGCTTGAGCGCGTCTGTATTAAGCTCGGCTTGTTTAATTAGTGGAGCTTGAGCTCAAGTTGCTTTAAAGCTTGAGATTTGCTCGTTTATCATTTTTTAAGCTCGAGCTCAAGGTACTTTTATCCTGATTTATACACACTCAACTCAAAGATCCATAGTATTTGATGTACATAAGAGTACATGACGCACTCGTAAAGCAAAAGATCAAAAAATCAAAATAGAATTGGAAAAACCTTTTAAGGGCGCATTAGTTTTAGGGTTCGAACAAACTTATTCATGTGTGGACGTGCCTCATGTTCTTATGATTGGTCATCATTGCCAAGTCATCATATTAGCATAATCGAAGACACACAAGATGGATAAAATCGTAGGCCTTTTTTCCGCGCCAGGCTAACTTTGATTGATAGAGGTAACGCATTTGAAATCATGTACGACCGTTTTTGCAAAAATATATTTATGATGGTTCATCATAAGCATGTGCGACCTTAAAATATGTGTTCATTTAACATTGCTCATGATGTTAGATGTATGTGATGCATGGGTTTAGGCAAGCTGATAAGAATGTCAATATCGAGAATTATTACAATCAATGTGAAATGTCAAGCTTGCGTCGAATTAATATTATTATATCGTTGGTAGTTCACGAACTATTTTTAAAGCATCATCAACAGAAGATGTAAAAACATGGCTGCGTGGCACCTGTCCGTTACTTTTTTTATTCCCCACTCATAAACCTAGGCTGTTCAAAAAGTTCGCGGCTCGCTCGGAGCTCGTTCGGAAAAAGCTCGAAAAAACTCGCTCGAATCAGCTCGGTTTATAAACGAGCTGAGCCGAGCCGGCTCGAATTGTAAACGAGCCGAGTCCAAGCCAAGGGTGGCTCGCTCGTTGGCTCGTTTCTGGCTCGACTAAATAAATATAATATTATATATATATATATATATATATATATATATATATATATATATATATAATATTTATATATAATGTTAATTGTTTTGGTTTTATAACCCAATTTTACCAGGACAAAAGTTATGGAATGATGTTTGTTTTAATATGAAAAAACAAAATTTAACTAGTTATGGAATCATGCTTGTTTTAATATGAAAAAAGAAAATTTAACTTTTTGGGAAAACAGTTTTGTAAGATTCTCATATGATGTTTTTTTTAGATTTACTTCGGAAGACAATTGTTTGATTAAAAATGTAAATGAAGTAATTGACATTGATTATTTTTTGCAGGTATTTAGGAGTGCAATGGAATGTTTATGCGGGTTAATTCATATGCTAATGAACGTTGAATTGTTAACCTATTTTGTATATAGTTGAATTTGATTGGGGCTTGTAATCTAAGATGTTGAACTGATTTTTAATATGTTTTTGAACTATGCGTTGATATTTGGACTATTGAAGTTTGAGATGTGTATTAAATTTCCTTTTTAAAACCGAGCCAACAAAACCGAGCCGAGCCAGCTCGATAAAAAACCAAGTCGATTTCGAGCTCAAACTTTTAGATCGGTTGTAAATCCGAGCTGGCTCGGTTTATAATTCGAGTCGAGTCCGAGCTTATCCTGGCTCAGCTTCGGCTCGGCTCATGAACAACCCTACATAAACCTAAAACTATACATTTTTTTCTCTCTCTTCTCTTCCTCACATATATGTTTTTTCAAGTTAATACGCATGAACTTTTCCCTCCATCCTCTCATTTATCTAATCGTCTCTCTTTTTCATCTCACACAATCTCTCATCTAAAAGCTCTCAAAAACAGATCAGTGAAGATGGTCTTATACCATGTTTGAATAAAACATAAAATTGTATTTTTATGAATTATTTTCATCAAAAACTGTTAAATATTGCTATCAATTAGTAAGATTTTATTGTTGTTAAAAATTATATGTAAATTGTGGTTGTTAAACATACTTTTTTTTATTAAATCTAAAATTGTCGTTAAGAATATTTATGCTTTGCACATTTCGAATGTCGATCTAAATTAGTACAATTTATAACCATTCTTCATCCATCATTTGGTTAGTAAAATTTAACTTTATTTGATCAAGATTCAAAATTAACTTTGACATTTGTTTTGACCTTAATAATATACATCACTCTAGAGTTTAGATTCCTTTCCTGGATAAAATGATGAGAAAAAGCAAGCTTAAGCTAAATATAATTGATGAAATTATGTGAAAATAATTGATAAAATGATGTGAAAAAGCAAGCTTCTAAGCTAAAAAATATTCAAAACTGTTTAACAGTTAAAGTTTGTCAACAATTATTTAACAAACAATTTATATAACTCTTTATATATTTACCAATAGCAAAAATGTATGATATATAATAGTAACTTGCGTTCCCGTTTAATTGATTTTGATAGACATTTGGATCAAATCGTTAACTACGATTACGAAAAACAACAAATCAAACCAATGGGATCGATGAGTCTGTCGGACCTACTAGTTTGCTGGTTTAACAGTTTTCATGACCTTTTTCGCGTTCTAAACCGAACAAACCCATACCCGTCAACTTATAAAACAAATGAAAATTAAACCTTGCTTCGATTTAAAGAGTCCAATAAGTTGTACAGATTATAAATACAATATATATCAGTGACCAACAAACCTAGTAGCTTTGTTATAAACATTGTCATACAAAACAAACCAAGACAACAAACCCCAAGGATAACGCTCAATACACGCCCACGCGTTCGGTTAAGTGATCCACTACACCGCCCGACCCGACCCGACCCGTTTTCTCAAGTGGATAGAACCTCTAAACGCTGTCGTATCGCTCTTCATGAAACCTATATATAAGCCCCGCTTTGTCAACTTATTTCAACCATTAAAAATTTAAAATTACAGTAGAAGAAATGGGTCACATTATGATTAGAAATTGCAATTTTGCTGTTAAATTGGTGTGTTTTATGTTGATGATCTTTGGTGGGTCGGTGCACGGTCGTCGACTGCTGTCTCCGGCTAGACCGGAGCCTGATGATGCCGCACCATTTGCTCGATGGTTGGTTTCAGAGAGTTCGTGGGGGGTTTTGAGGTAAATTTCTACTAATGGAAGCTTATTCTTATTGTTCAATTTGTATATACCGTGCTTTGTATATGATGTTTGAGAATTTAGGCTGTTTAGGCTTGTCCGTTTGTATGATGTTTTGGGTTTTGCAGATTAAGAAGATAAATTGAGGTTGTGTTTATTATTTCTTAATGTACTTTGGAGCAATAGTAAGGTTAGTGTGAGCTTGATTTGATTTGGGTCGTGAAAACAACCAGTTGTAAAAATACAAGGTAATGATAGATACATAGGAATATAAGATTCAAGTGGCCTGAGAGCGAGAGCTGCTGAACTCGCATAGGTGGAAGCTCTCATGTTTATATGATGTTTTGAGTTTTGTTGATTATAAAGCTAAAATAGTGATTGGGGCCAATGTAGAAGAACGTCACTTTTTAACCATTGTATATGAAGATTTTGGCTTATTTTACCAAATTTCTTTTATTGTATGTGTATCAAATTTGTGTAACAGCTGTTTCGAATTTGAATATAACTGATTCAGTTACCACTATCTTGTAGTACGATTGCAGGTGAATTGGGTGGAGCGCCTTTCGGGTATGTTTTTTAATCGATTTTAAGGGAAAGTTATTAGAATAATCATTTTGACTATACATTTACTTACATAGTCATTTGACCAAACCTTTTATGTATTATGTGTTTTTTTCAATCAGAAAATGGTCATGGTACTTTTTGCCTCAAAAAGTGGAGTTGTCACTATGTCATCTAATTTAGCATTGGCTGATGTTTCCTTTCCTTGTTTAAGGCTTTAAAACTTTTGAAAATCTTCATTTGCGTCACCACATGTTGTCATATAAGTGAAGGGTCGGCGACACGTGCTTATTTAGTTAAGAATTGTGTCTATATGTGGAATTTTAAATCTCGTCAAGTGGTTATGTTTAAAAGTTGGTCAAAATGGCCACTTTTGTGATTTTCCATTCTTTTAAATACTTAAGTATTAATATTTCAGTATGAAAATTAATGACGTGTTTAATTTGATATATTGGTGCAGTAATGTAGTATCATTTAGTGATGGCATGCCTAACCAAGGCAGCGGTATTCCATATTTCTATTTAACAACTTTGGATCCAACTGCTCGTTATGCATTGAAAGATAATAGATCTTCCTTCACAATAAGCGAATACCCTCTTGGAACTTGTGGCAAATCTGACCCTGAAAGCCCGATCTGTGCTAAAATTACATTCACGGGAAAGGTATGTTGTTTGATCACTTAATTACATGTTATTCCAGGACACAAATTTGGTCACTGTTCCATTTAGGGCAGCAAAATAACTCCTTACAATTGATGTTGATATATCAAGTTATTGAGTTTAAGAGAAAAGGGGAATAACTCCTTTATTTCTAGAGTGAAAACAAGTTGAGTTTCTCCTGTCACTTGAGATATAAATAGTAAGTAAATAATAAACTAATGGAGCCCAAGTAGAGATTGAGCATTTGGGCTTAAGAGAGTGGAGCTCAAGCTTAGTCTAGCTTGGTCTTGACTCTTTTTCACAACCCTATATTTTCTAAGTCTTCACATATTCACGGGGAAAATTGAAGAGAAAATTACCAAAAAAATTATTTCCGGTTTCCTTTCCTTTTTTAAAAACACTTAAAAAAACTCAAGATTATAGTCATAGTTATTGAAAAATAAATACATACCTTTAGAATATAGTCAATATGAAGTTGCTAGTATAATTTGTGTATTTTGTTACAGCTGAACAAGCTAGATGCAACTTCTAAGGAGGCCGCAACTGCTAAAAATTATTTATTTGCCAAACACGACGAGATGAAAAGTAATACATACATGAATCTTTTACCTGCCATTTATTGTTTTTTTTTTATATTTTATTTTAACGTTTATATCAATACCATTTGATTCTTGTGATATTTGTTGATAGACTGGCCAAAGGATCATAGTTTCCAGGTCTTTAAACTGGATATCGAAGAAATATTCATGATTAACTTCTTTGGCGGCCCAAAACCTCTAACGGTTGAACAATACCTCCACGGTTGAAAGTAAATCGTGATTAGGAACATGAGAATACATTAAAATCATAATGAGTTTATATAAAGTTTACTGAACTGTAGCTAGTTGTAATATGTGATATATGATAAAATTATGATTATGTTTCGAATAACAATGTTGGTGGTCTTGAAATTTAGAAGACATTTACAAACACATACTTTTTTTATTTCGCATACAAAGATAAATTAACAACAGTTTAGTAACTAATGAGCATGATCAATCACGCAAATGTAGGAACTCGTCACCCATGAGTTTTGATTCAATAATCTGCAAAATATTGTTGTGTAATATAATGTTTCAAACGCCATACGATTGTAGGCCAAGGCTTGTTGTTTAAAGGCGATATCGCAACAATTGATCCATGTATGCTTGTTGTTGGTGATTAATTACTTTGCTAACATTTCCACTTCCATTTACAAAGTTATTGCTCAGTTGGCAATTTGGCATCGATTGAGGAAAAATATCAGAGCCAAAGTGTTTATGTAGTTTCTGAGGAATTTTAAGTATAACACTTCTTTTCGGCTGACTCAACCTTTTAAAATGTCTAAACGGAAAAATTTGTGCCGCTATCTAATAAAGCAAAAAATAATAATAATAACTTTTTAGAGGCGACTAATAAGTTGACTTTCACGAGTAACGGGCTCACACTTGCTACTACCGCATCATCTTTGGCTGATAATAAGAAAACACCACCTTTCAAGTGTGCCTCTTCAACCCACACTAAGAAAACAACTACCAAAAGTGCCTCAAAATATGTCCCGAAAGAAACACCCGCATCATGGTTTTACCCTCGCCCTCTTTATATTGTCCCAACTGTTTTAGATTACTAGTAATTATTTTATTGATCTCAACTGGATCTACTATCGATTATGGAAAACATAAAATCATGTTATGGAGATAACAAATTTAAGATAAGTTCAGCTTAAAGGACATTAACCTTTTATTCATTTACATATGAACGTTTCGGTTTAAGGTTTCTCGTTGTCCAACTGATCTGACTTGCCCATTTTGCCATGCTTATGTGTCGATGGTTCCATCGAGCTTTATCAGATTTGGTTTCACGGTTTTTCAACTATTTCATGTGATGATCAAGTATCATTATCGATCATTCTTCTAGAAATTGTTTTATATTGTAAAGAAAATTGTCTAGTGGTTGGATGACAGTAGTTTCTTTTATTTGCATTTAGAAATTGATAGAGTCGTTCCATAGATCAATTGTAACTCTTATTTAGCAAAATTTTTCGAGTGTAGTTTAGTAGAGTTTTATAAATTTACAAAAAAGATTCCACAATAGTATGTTATAATTATTCTATTTTGCATGTACAATTGTAGTCTTTTCGGGTTAACCATAGAGATGTTAAATGAATGTACACAGTGTGGTGGAGATACAGGTGTGTTCAAATATTTGCAAGTGCAATGTTAGGTGGAAATAAAAGAAAAAAAATGTAACGAACATTCAATGAATCATTCGTGAATTGAACACTATTGGACAACATTTGTGAACGTGCGGTAATAAGTTCGTGCACGTTTATTAATATGTTCATTTAGGTTTAACTTTATATTAATTTACAGTGATTATAGTTAATGTTTGGCATAAAAAATGTTGATTTTTTTTTCAAATAGTATATAGTCGTTTGCTTTCGTTTGCTTTCATTTGCGCTCATTTACGTTTGTTTGTGTTCGTTTAAATTAACGAACATACATGAACATGCTTAATGAAGGAACACAAATAAGAATATTCGTTCGGTTATATATTCGTGAACCGTTAGCGAACAATTTCGATACTTAATAAATATATATAAAGTAGTTCGGTTTGGTTAAATTTTTTTTTTATTTTTTTCCCAAGAAAGTTCACAAAATAACTATTGATTGCCTTAATCAATAGCAAGATTTTTAAAAAAAATAAATATATTGTTGATTTTTATTGTTTAGTGTGTACATGAAGTTAAAGTTATAGTTGTTTATGGGAGTCTGCTACCTGTACAAGCGGACTCCGAAAATTCTAACAACAAGTGCACTCAAATGTCAAGCTGGTTTCTTGATGACGGGATGAACGTGCTGGTGGCATCAGGCATGGTAACTAGATGAAGGTGATGATGTGGTGTTCATATTAAATCTGTCAGTCAAAGTAGTGGATTCACTTAAATTTCGCTAGTCAAAAGAGCGAAATCTGATCCAGTCACATAACCTTTTATTGAGTCTGTTTGTATAAGTAGCGGACTCTCAATATTGAACTATAATTTCATTTAATAACCAGAAACCACTAAATCTATTATAGTAAAGCAAAATTCTACGTTGCACATGGTATTTTTCTACCCACTCCATCTAGGCATTATACATTTGTCAATACCAAAATTAAAGTTAACCATTTAATAATGTATTAAATGTTAATTATATTTTTTGTATACTTATCAAATTATGAAACAAATTTTTTGATAATTTAAAAACATGTTTATTTCTATTATAAAATTATTCTTTAAAAACAAAGTTTTTTGAAGTATGAAGTTTTTAATGCAAAAGACTTTTTAAAAATAAAAATGGTTAAAAAAGGATTTAAAGAAAATAATTTAAAGTGTTTAAAAAACAACTTTTTAAAGCAAAAGCTTTTTATATACGAAAGCTTGAAGTAAAATCGAAAAAATTATTTTTTAATTTTTAAATATTAATAAGTAACTATTAATTTAATATTTTTATTTAAACCATGTGTTATACGAGTTTTTAAATATTAATAAATAATTATTAATTTAAAAATCATTTATTTAAAAATTTCCAATAACCAAAGATATGGTTGCAATTGTTCAAGCCGATAAACCTGCAACTGTTCCTCGTTACCACCTTCAATCTTCAAAACACCGAGTTTACAGATACGATTTCGCTCCAAATCGAGTCATCCAACCGCCAAAGGACTTGAAATCTCAACGAAGAACACAGTAAACTGTTCTCAATCAAGCGATTTGTAGGCAAAATTGAAGAACAATCGATAGAAATCCAACTACAAATGAACAATTCGATCATCGTTTAGCCAATAGCTCATAATTGCCCCAAATGTTGCTTCAACAACCCTCACCTTCTCCTAAAACCCTCCCAAAACCCTTGTTTTCTCACTCCAATCTCCCCAAAAACCTTCGTCCACAAATCCCTCAACATACTCGCCGGACTTCGTTTCTCCTCCGTGCCTCCGCCGCCTCCGCCGACACCCGAAGCCTACCTCAATCAGCAATTCGAAGAATCGCCGATAAGCTTCGTAGCTTAGGTTACGTTGAAGACACTGTCGATAACCAACAACCTTCACCACCGCAGGAAACCCTAACTCACTCTCCTGGTGAAATATTCGTTCCGTTGCCTAATCGCTTACCAAAGCACCGGGTCGGGCACACGCTTGACCCGAGCTGGAGTACGCCTGAGAATCCGGTTCCGGAGCCTGGTTCCGGTAGTGCTATAACGAGGTATCATGAGCTCCGGCGGGAGGTGTGGAAGGAGAAGAAAGAAGAAAAGGTTAAGAGGAGAATTGAAGGAAATACAGAGGGTGAGAAGGTGCCGACAATGGCGGAATTGAAGCTGCCACCAGTGGAGTTAAGGAGGCTGAGAAGCTTGGGGATTGCGATCAAGCCTAAGCTTAAGATTGGGAAGGCTGGAATTACTGAGGGGATTGTTAATGGGATCCATGAGAGGTGGAGGAGGACTGAGCTCGTAAAGATTGTCTGTGAGGATCTGTGTAGATTGAACATGAAGAGAACCCATGATTTACTAGAGGTTAGATGAGCAATATTTGTTCTTTTCAGTAGCTTAACATTAGTGTTTATAAAGGACTGCTAGTATACTTCCATGTATAAACTATACATCCTTCATATAATCGTTCAACGGTGTTAAGGAGGGTGTTTGGATGTGCTTTGAAACTGACTAAAACAGTCCTGCCTGTTTAAAAGTTAGAAGCTGGCAGATTTATGTATTTGACAGTTAGAGGATGTTTAGGTGTGTGATTATATTGATAATCAGCTCAAGAGTGTTTTTCAAATAGTAATGTTATTTTGAATATCTGAGTTTTCATGATATGATCATGATTGAAGAAATAGTACAAATTCGGTCAATCAGTGGTTGTGGCAACATGCTATTGACATAAATATAAAATTATCAAATCCATCCCCAACTTCAAGCATATAAATTATACAATCATCTGATTATCTGATTTTATTTGTTCAAGCTGTGATAAGCACTTTGCAAATGCATGTAAAACACCAACTTAGAGTTAAACACAAACTCCTTTTTTATGATGTGGTATAGCATGTGCTATTCTTTAATTATAACATGAGAAGTCAGGTTTGACTTGTATTAACTTTTCACTTATGAACCAATTTTAATTGACTTATATTTTTGTTTGTAATGCTTTTCACAGAGGAAAACTGGGGGTCTGGTTATTTGGAGAGCGGGAAGTATTATAATATTGTACAGAGGCGCTGACTACAAGTATCCTTATTTCTATGTTAATAAACAAAAAACAAATGATGCACCTGTTGATGACCCAATGAGAATGAGTTCATCTATGGACTCTGAAGAGGATGGGGGTGAAGAAAGCAGCTCAATTGGCTCAAAAACAACTCAACCACCTTTGATTCAAGGTGTGGGTTCTCGAACCAGGGTCCGGTTTCAGCTGCCAGGAGAGGCCCAACTCGCAGAAGAAGCTGACCGGCTTTTGGATGGACTGGGTCCACGGTTCACTGATTGGTACGGGTATGAACCATTACCAGTTGACGCTGACCTTTTACCAGCAATTGTTCCTGGGTACAGAAAGCCATTTCGTCTCCTTCCTTTTGGAGTTAAACCAAAATTAACAAACGATGAAATGACAATTCTAAGAAGACTTGGGAGGCCTTTACCGTGTCATTTCGCTTTAGGTTAGTGATTCCTGAACTGTAGTTTGTTATAGTTAGTTACAGATTGCCAATTTTAACTCTTTATATGGAATGGGTCAATCTGGGTTAAAGGTGACAAAACATGTTATTTCTGAATTCGTCAGGTAAGTTTTAAGTTTTATTGACGCATTGGTGTGTCAAAGATTACTATAAAAAACTATATAGCACAATAATAATCTACTTTTTTGATATATAGTTTCAGAGGTTGATGGCATTAAAAATACATTTCAGGTGACTTACGGCCTGTTTGACTTGTTTTACCTATTTACCCCATTTATTTTTTACTGATTTTATCATTCAACTCGACTGACCCCTTTATAAATAGCTGGGTCAAATTTCCCACTTCTAATCTTGGCTATATTTTGTTATGCCAGATCAAATGAGTAAAATTTAAAAACTAGGTAACTGTAAATTCAAAAGTTGTCCATGACATAATCGACCAACTTTTAAATTGTTTAATTGGAGAACAATATCATTTTCTTAAATAAAGTTTTTTTGTTATTATTGGCGGGTCAACCCAGCCCAAATTATTCTGACCTGTTGTCAAACCTGATCAGCCCATTTTGCCACCAATCTATCATTATCAATTTTCAGTTCTTTTGAAATTTTCTTTTATCAGGTAGAAATAGGAAACTTCAAGGTTTGGCTGCAGCAATATTAAAGCTTTGGGAGAAATGTGAGATTGCAAAGATTGCTGTTAAAAAAGGAGTCCAGAATACCAACAGTGATCTGATGGCTGAAGAGTTAAAGGTCAGTGTACAAGTTAGAATTGATACCAAATTGAAGCATTACTGTATTCGTTGCACCCGAATTTAGATTATAGGCACTGTCCAAGTTTAAGTTGCTTAATCAATCTCGAATTGAAGCATGCATTTATTGGGCCCGAATTTAACATACTTATATCACACTAACCTTGTAAAGCTTTCAAACTTCATGCGAATACTCAACGTTTTTGGTACATTAATTTGATTTCAGAAGTATTTCTATGGGTTAAGCTACAGGTTGCAATACTAACCTAACTATATGAAAACTGGGTCTATCTGTTATATTTAGTACTAACAAGTCAAATGAGTAAGATTAAGAAAAGCCAAAAGCGAGTCAATGGTTTGAACAATGTTTAACTCACCCTGGCCTTAAGTCCCTTAACCGACTCTCAAGTCTGTACAACCTCCTAAATTGTTTTATCCAAAAGATTAGACCTTTATGTAATCATATTTTAGTATATTAGTTACTTATGAAAGCAAAAACGCCAAAAAACTGCTGTTTGTTTTAATGCTGCCAAAGATCTTATCAGCTTTGACCTGTTATCCAACTCGCCAAGCCACTAGTTTTCCACCTACAGGGGAAACTTTCACTCTTAAGATCTTTGAGCAGTTTAAATAAGCTGGATTCTCTTACACAGGTTAAAATCAAACCTGTTTTCATTATTTTATATTTCTTATTTCCATATTCTAAGATTATTGTATACTTTTATAAATTACAAAGAAAATTGTGTAGTATGGAACTCTTTGAATCCAGTTTATCTTCCTCATACTATACATTAGAATACTGTAATTCATAGCTCAACCTTTGAATATCATCCGTTTTTTTAAAATTTTTCCCAATAATTTCAGTGGTTAACAGGAGGAACACTACTTACACGCGATAGGGAATATATTGTTCTATATAGAGGTAAAGATTTCTTGCCAGCTACAGTTTCTTCTGCAATAGAACAGAGAAGGGATCGTGGAGTTGATGGACCTGAAAGAAAAAAGAGCACCAGTCCATCAGATCTGCAAGAAAATAAAGATAAGGAGATTGAGAATCTATCTGCTGCTGAAATTGGTGGATATAGAGACCAGAAACTGGAAATTGCCATTGAGCAAAGGAAACAAAAGTCCCGTGAAGCAGCTATTAAGAAAACTAGTTCCAAATTGTCTCAGGTAGGCATTCAGATCAAGTAGTACATTTACGTTGTGTTCTGATATTTACTGGGTAGTTCATAGAGGCTGAAGGTTTGACCCAGTTATCAAAAAATGCGTCGATTCAAGTTATATTTTATCCCTACTGGGTAAGATATGTTGAACGGATCGAAGTTGTTCAAAATGTATTCAAATGCTTACAATCTCCTAATTATTTTTTATACACAAAAAGATTAATATTCTGACAGTGTAGCTTTCGTAATCATATTAGTTATTTATAAAACTAAAAGAAAGGACTAAAGAGTGTTGGCCGGTCAACCTGACCGGACCTCTTTGATCCGTAAAATACTCGTTTGGATCTGTCATCTAATTCACCAAATTTGTCAACATATGATATATTTCAAGTTGACAATGATAGGCATTGGCAAGCAAAGAAAGGGCAGAGAAGCTTCTAGAAGAGCTAGAGAAGGAAGATACCAAGCTACAACTTGAAGCAGATAAAGAAGGTATCACTGAAGAGGAACGGTACATGCTGAGAAAAGTTGGCTTGAAAATGAGGCCTTTTTTACTGTTAGGTGAGTCTCAATTTCTTTTTTATAACACAACACTTGAAACCTAAGACTGAAGGTGACAAATATACCTGTAAACGGTCGGTTGCAGTTTTCTTCATATATCGAACGGGTCATGGCTCAAATAAAAAATGGCTTAAAAGGGAACAAGTCAAATGTGAACTTTTCTCCTGTTGGGTGAGTCTCATTTCCTATTTTATGGCACAACACTTTAATCCCAAGACCAGAGCGAACGGGTAGAATTAGGTTGTGTTTGATCTCGAATTGGTCATGGGTCAATTAAAAACAATTAGCTTAGTGGGGAACAAGTCAAATGGGCCGAACATGTCAAATAAGGTGAAAAGTCTCCTGGAGTCTTTTCAATGCATACAAACCTCCTATATCTTTTTTATTCATAGATTTTAACTATGATTATCATTAGATGGTTTTCTAACTCAGAATTAACACATTAGTTATTAATAATTAAAAAAATGGTCATAAAAAGAGTTTACAGGTCACATTTTTACCCCTACTAAAAAAGGTGCCACTCCAAATCAACCAGAACGAAGTACCCAATCCGCCTATCTTGCCATGTCTAACTAAGACCTCTTATCTGACTTCTCATTTTCAGGAAGACGTGGAGTTTTTGATGGAACTGTTGAAAATATGCACCTTCACTGGAAATACAGGGAACTTGTGAAGATATTATGTGGTGAAACAAGCATTGATGAGGTTCATGCAATAGCAAGAACGTTAGAATCAGAAAGTGGTGGAATATTAGTGGCAGTAGAACGTATGCGTAAAGGTCATGCCATTATTGTTTATCGTGGTAAAAACTACAAAAGACCTGCGAACTTGAGGCCACAAACACTCCTTAATAAAAGAGAAGCATTAAAACGCTCCATTGAAGCCCAGCGCCGAGAGGTAAGTAAATACCGTATGTTACATATAATCGCATAAGGTCATGTTTCAGTTTACATATGTATTAATGCAAAAGAAAGCACACGAAATCGATTTATGCCTAAATTGCTGAAATACTTATCTAATATAGAGAGCAGTTGACAGATATTCCCGGTTTCATGTGATTCTACATTAAATGAAATAAAATTAAAAAAAAAGCAAAAATCTTGAGATCTGGGAAGAATGTCATAAATGGGGCCCCAAAATGGAATTTGATTGCACACTACTTTTATGACTTTATCTGGTTTTGTTAAATTCTTGTTACCACTATGATGCAGTCCTTGAAACTTCATGTATTGAAGCTTGGAAAAAATGTTGAAGAATTAAAGCTTAAGTTGGTGAGTGTTCTGATGTGGTCATCAGTCAATTGTTATGGTTGACACTGGTCTGCTCGTACTTGCATATTTAACAGAATATCACTCAATTTGTCTTGAACCAGGCTAGAAGTGGGGAAATAAATGTACACGGTGAAAAAGATCAGAATATTCTGTTGGTTAGCGTCCATTACTTCCTGTATTTTTTGTAAAAAGTTTGAGGATGGCATTATAATTTGTACTTTTTGGGTAATGTTGTTATTTACAGGAACAGGAGGTTACATGCCCATCAGCTGAATATATGGAACCCAACTCTGATCTTGAAGTTTATACATCAAATCCTACAGATCAAGATAATGGGCAGGTGAGGAGTATTCACATGTGTTGGAAATTTATTAGAGGTGACAAATTGGACAGGGCAGGCAGGTTAGATAACGTGTCTGGACCCCGTCATGTTTTGTCCTTTCTTTTTTATATGGTAAATACATTAATATGATTAGAAAAGCTATGTTATAACAATGATATTCTGTTTTAATAAATTAAACAATTTAGGAGGTTGTTAGCATAAAGAAAATAATACCCCTTGGGTGACTTTCACCTAGTTTAAACATTGGACATAAACCATATAAAAAAATCAACCCTTTCGATAGTAAATGGGTCAAAATTGTCTACTGTAGAACTCATTAATTTGAAGTGGTAATGGTTCAGTGCTTTCATCAATGTAAGTTGAAATTCCTCTTTGTTTGCAAACCTGTTTCTATTATATAGCAACTGATAAAGGTAGTAATTTTTAACCATCTATATAAAAAATAGGACAATTTGGGTTATATTGTATTAATAACTGGATAATACTATATAATACATCTAAACAAGATATGCGTCAGACAGTTAAGTCTCTCAAGCGTTTACAACCTCTTAAATTGCTTTAGTAATTAAGTTTTAGAGTAAATTGCCATTTTCGTCCCTGTGGTTTGGTGAAAATTGCCACTTTCATCCAATAGTTTGTTTTTTCGCATCTGGGTTCCTGTCGTTTACAAATCTTGTCATATTCATCCAGTCCGTTAACTCCATCCAAAATTTCCGTTAAATGAGGGGTATATTGGTCATTTTACATATATGGTTTTATTTTTCTTTTTTTTTAAACCTGATTTAATATATCCTCTTTAAATACATTGCTATTTTAGTCCCTGTGGTTTGGGCATATTTACCAATTCAATCCAAAAAGAACCACCACACCACCACCCGTCACAAGAACCACCAAACCACCGCCACCACCCCATCACAAAGCCACCAACACCACACCAGAGCGCCCATCGCCACCACGCACGCCGGATCGTCGCTACCATGTAAACCCTAGAAATCGAAAGTCAATATTGAACTTGTAACATACCTCTTCGAAAACGCATATCAAACCCTACTAATACCTCTATAATACCCGTTTTCAAGGGTTCCATATGCGTTTTCGAAGGGGTTTGTTACAAGTTCGAGATTAACGGTTGGTTTCTAGGGTCCACATGGTGGTGGTGATCTAGTGTTTGTGGTGATGGCGGATATCTAGTGTGTGGTGGTGGCGGCGGTCTGGTGTGGTGTTGGTGGTTTTATGATAGGGTGGTGGTGATTGTTTGGTGGTTCTTGTGATGGAGTGGTGGTGATTTTGTGACGTGGTGGTTGTGTGGTGGTTTTGTCACGGGTGGTGGTGATGTGGTGTTTTATGACAAGGTGGTGGGTTTTTTTGGACTGAATTGGCAAAAATGCCCAAACCACAGGGACTAAAATAGCAATGTATTTAAAGGGGATATATTAAATCGAGTTTAAAAAAATAGAAAACTAAAACATATATGTAAAATGACCATTATACCCCTTATTTAACGGAGAATGTTGGATGGAGTTAACGGACTGGATGAATATGACAAGATTTGTAAACGACAGGGACCTAGATGCAAAAAACAAACTATTGGATGAAAGTGGCAATTTTCACCAAACTACAGGCACGAAAATGGCAATTTACTCCAAGTTTTATCACTAAAGAAGGGGCAGAAATCGTAGGCATATCAATCTTACCTGACCCATTTTGACCCCCTCTAAGAATGTATCCTTTGTGAACAATTAAAAAGAATGTAAGCTTTCCTGTTATTTAATATTTATTACTTATTTGCAACGTTCAAGGCAAGAGAGCTTCAGGGAGGTGCTTTATTTTTGTCAAATAACAATGATAGCGTAATATCTTCTCAAGAAAATCCAACCAATGAAAGTGAGTTCACAGAAGCTAATTCAAATGCTTCGGTCTTATTGGTGGAAGAAACAAATGAAAGCGAGAAATATAAGACACAAAGCACTTCAGTTTCTTCGAATGCTTTCAAGGTATATGAATCGCTTATCAATTTCAATCAAGGGCGCGTTTGGATGTGTGTTTTCTAAACAATTATCTGATTATTCCAACTTCAAGTAGTAATTATTAGTCATCAACGTTTAGATAATTACTTCTGCTTATGATTATGTGGGGTCCAATAATCAGTTTGACAATATCTGCAACAAAAGTTATCATAAAATGCTAGAGTTAACTATATTGCATACCTTTATTTCCATTTAACACACTCCTTATATTATCATTATTTGCCAAAACCTCAACATAAAAATGATACATCCAATTTCAAGCAGCAAAAACACATCCAACTATCTCTTACTCTACGTTTCATTATAATCGGTTATCTGTAACGGATTATCTAACAACTGAATACCTCTTCTATTATTATCCTTTGTTTTTGATGAATCAAATCTATTTCAGCTCGAAGAATCACCAAGCACTGAGCTTTGTGTCTCCGTTGTGAGGAGTAAGGTGCCATTTTCACCAGTTAACGAACCACAACTCATCGGGTCAAACAGGAAACCACACAGATCTATCGTTCTTTCTAATAAAGAGAGGCTGCTTTTGAGGAAACAGGCCCTGAAGATGAAAAAACGTCCTGTTCTAGCTGTTGGTAAGCTACACATGTGCTCCGTGTGCTAACAGCGAATACGAAAAAATGGGGTAAAGTTTTAATATCAGTCAGGTCGGGTTGACAAATCAAATCCTTTCGAATCTTTTTAAGTAGTGTATCGGTACTAAACTAAACTAAACACGCCCTGTAAAATCTCACTCAACGAGTAGGGTTTGGGGAGGGCAGGATGAGGACAAACCTTACCTCTATCCTATGGGATATAAGCAGTGTATTAAATATGATTCGAAATATGTACTACTAGAATAATGATTAAATTTTTAGTGAATATCGATGTAAGGACTTTAAAACACCATGTTACTGACTTTCAGTGGTCGGTTAAGGATGCTTTTATAAGTTTTACCCATTTGACCTTTTGGAGATAATTTACATCCCAAATCAACCAAGTTTTTAGGTAAACTGTTCAAAAACTGCCACCTCTGGCTGGCAACATCAACCTACTTAAAAAGGGGTGATTTGGGTTAACTTTTCTCTGGCAAGTCAAATGGGTGAAGTTTTAGAACTTACCCAAACTGAAAAGAGTTAATATGATTATAAAAACTATACTAACAAAATACTATTGGTTTTGGTTGATAAAATTAATTTAGAAGGTTGAAAACATTTGTTGTCTTTCAACACATCTGTCCAAAAAACTTATAATGTTGTAATTAAATAAAACATAACAAGTATATAAATACGAAAAAATAAGCAAGTTTCAAGGTTCCATATATTGTGAGAAGAAAACATTTTTCAAGAATTGACATACAGACTTGCATGGTTGATCCATAGTTTGTCAAACCAACCAAATTCTGCTTACTTTATTTGGTTGTTTTTTGAGCTTTTCAAGCAATTCCAAATTATCCAACTGAGAATCCACCTCTTAGAAAGCACCATAGTTGGCCAATATTTTGGGAAGTATTTTTAAACATTCCGGGCATGGTTTTAAAATAGAACCTGTGCTAAACTCCAAGATCGTTAAGTTTTGCACTAATATGTATTATTGCATTTTAAAGACATGAACACATGTTGGAAGACCTCTTTTCTTCCTACTGTTTGTGATTTATGCCACCATTCTATAACAAATCACAAAATTGTTCTAGCAAAATTCATTTTTTACAACTCTTTCGGTTTTATAGAAGCTGTAGCGACCATTTTTAACTTCACATCTTTTATTTTGCATTTAAACGATTTTTTCATCGAATCATTTTTTTATAAATTTGAATTATTTTATAGAACTTTGGCTTAGTTTACAAAAGATGTGTTTATAAGCTTTATAATATTATCATAGTTTTTTAGTGATCACAAGTTTAATGAACACACTTAATCACTTATCCTTAACTTGAACTGGCTTTCTTGGTCTGCTTTTCTATAACCATGCTAACACCACTATCATATTGCAGGAAGAAGCAATATCGTTAGTGGGGTGGCTAAAACCATTAAAACTCACTTCCAGAAGTATCCCCTTGCTATTGTAAATATTAAAGGCAGAGCCAAAGGGACTTCAGCGCAAGAAGTGGTTTCAAAGTTAGAGGTTTGCACCATAACTTCACAACTGTATCATATATACCAGTAGCTGATGCATTAATGCGTGAAGTTGGATCTATTGTGTTACTTGCAGGAAGCAACAGGTGCAATTCTTGTCTCCCAAGAACCAAATAAAGTCATTCTGTACAGGGGTTGGGGGGCTACTACACATAATTCTAACCAGACTAATGAGAAAGACAAACGAAATGACCATCAAGATACGGATAAGCCAATCATCTCTCCAGAACTCATTTCAGCAATCAGGATTGAATGTGGATTGCAGGATTACAGAGTCCAAGAAAGTGAAGTAGTTTCTTAGTACGCCAAGAATGGTATTCATTGACCTTTCTTTCTTCCATTTTCACGGTTCTTTTTTTTCTGCACAACTTCCAATGCTACTGTGAGTTAGAGGTGGCAAGATGGGCAAACCAGGAAAATAGAGTAACAGGTCAACTATAGTATGGATAGGAATCGGTTGACCACAAAAACACTTCTTTGCTCATTTTTTTAAATTAAAGGTTTATGCATTAAGTATGATTAAGAAATCAATATCAAATACAATAATGATCTAAATCTTCTAATAAACTGGAGTACAAGGTTGTATTGGGGCGACATTCAACCCATTTGACCCATTTCCCTTTTAGTTACCCCCTTCCCCCTAAAATTGACCCATTTGAGTAAATTAGCCAAATTGACCCGTTCATGAGCAGATTTGTTGAAATTGCTTTACGTATCGTCTTTTTTTTTCATGTTATGCAGGTTCGTGACTTTCAGTTCATATAGCTTGGCTATCAATATGCTATTGACTGTTGGTCAGGGTGCATTGTCCTGTTTTATTATGCGTAGCAGATCTGATGCCGAAATTGGAAGGTCAGATATAGTGACAAGGCACTTCCTAGCTGCATTTCAGGTTTTCTGGGACATTTGGGTTTATTATGATTTCGTAATCTGCAGGTTACAGAAATTCAACACCTTTAGAGAGCATATTTGATAGTGTTATTCAGAAGAACAAATGAACCGAAACCAATCTGAACCTAGAAAGAGGTTATTCAGTTAATTTGTAGTATGTGTATTGGTTAAGGCTCAACTGAACCTCTTGTTTCCATTTGCACATATAAAATGAATTGCAACCCTATCTCACATACTGTCTTCCCAACCTCAATTTTGAATAGTTCAGGCCGTCTGTATTTTTAAAACTTGATTTGCAGGTGTATTGAAATTGGAAGTAAAATCCTGTGTAATAAAATAAAAGTTGTTTTGTTTTTCAAGTTTAGCCCGACATGATGACTTGTAAAGGTGAGGGATGGGGGTGTGGGGGGTGAGGTGTGACTGGTTAAGGTCAAGGATGTGTGGTGTTACAATAAGACTGATGCATGTGAAGTGCGGTCAAGGATGTGTGGTGAGACGACAAGTGTCAAGGATGTGATCTGATGACGAGGGTCAAAGACTCAAGGATGTGGTGTGACGGCTAGGGTAACGGTTGAGGATTGGGAGGGATGAATGAAGATAGTCTAATAAAATGGATTTTTAAACCATGTCTTTACTAAATAAAAATAAAAATAATCTATATAGTCTGAATTCTAAAAGCATAGATTCTAATTGGGTTCAAATTCGAAAACTGAAGATGCTAATTCTAATCGAGAACCGAACCTGATTTTAAAACCAGTTACATCAAACCTGATCTGGATTTGAACCGATCTGGAGGGTTGAAAGTGCTTTGTAACCCTACACTTTGAAACCATTCAAACTCAAACCAAAGTGGTTAAAGCCCAGCTTTAAACCAGTGAAACACTATCATTTTCCTCTTAAAAACCGGTTTCAACCTGAACGGGTTGCGTTGATCATCCTTCATCTAATCTGAATTCTGAAACGGTTTCAACCCGAATCGGTCTGAGCCCAAAATCAGGTTAGTGCACAGCAAGAACCCAATAAAGTGAAAGACCAAATGAAGCCCAATAGCTAACAGGCTTCTGAAAAGACTATTAACAGAGAACATACAGTCTCCCTGAAACTTCATTGGAACGGATAATTTAATATCATAACGAGTGGTGCTTCGTGCTCACATCTCATCGGAATCAAATAGATCTTTCCGGTAACTCCAAATCATATAAAATCACACGAATATATTGCTATACACACGATGATCCAGAGGTTTTCTTCTTGCTTCATCTCCAGATACTGCTGATTCTGCTCTGTTTTACTTGACGAAAACTTTGAATTCGGAAGATACTGACCGTGATGAGAGCTCTACCGGCAACCACCTCTTGCACCGGCGGATTTTGTGTTTCCTCTTTCAGAACACCTCCTACGAACCTCCGCTCCCGTCGAGTTGTGATTGCCAAAGGTAATTTACAGTTTTACACACGCGTGCTTTCAAACGGTTGAATCTAGTCAAGTTTGTTTCGCCTTAAAACCCTAGCAATGTGTTTTTTTTTTGGAATTTATTAGTGGTGATTCGCGTTCTGTAGTTTACTTGATGTTAATGTTGCTATTGGATGAAGATGCAGCATGTAGTCGTAATTATTGTGTTTTTGTTAGTTCGATTTCATTTCGTTCATGTGTTTAGCTAATTTTTCTGTCTGAAGCTGAAATCATGATGTCAACTCTTTTTGATTTCTATAGATGGTGATCATGATAGTATGATACTAGTAGGGTTTTAATCATGTTTCTCTTAATTAATGGTGCTTATAAGGAGATAATGACAATGGTCTTATTTGGATTTGTGCTAACATTAACTTGCTCACGTACTACAGATTATCTCTAGTGTTTGAACCCAAATCTTTGTGGAACTAGTCTGTTCTACTTACTAATAGATTATATACCTTGAATTAGTTACTTCAGGCTATCCACATAATCTTATAGCTAGCTTGTGATAAGGAGAGGGGATTGACACATTCAAGCTCAAATCATATTAATACTGAAAATGTAGTGAATCAGGTGGTACTTCTCTTGTTGCCCATTACTAAGATTGTTGTATTTAAATACTTTCAGCTGAACCTTCAGACAAGTCTGTTGAAATTATGAGGAAGTTCTCAGAGCAGTATGCTCGTAAATCCAACACATATTTTTGCGTTGACAAGAGTGTTACATCTGTGGTTATCAAGGTACTGCTTCTTTCCATTGTTCTCGCATGTGAGACGATGAATGGTTTTCTCTATCAAAATTTGGTTTGAGTTGCAGTTGGAGAGGATTTTCATTGAAAGTTGTTTTTTGATCTACATGTGCAATAGACATGCAAAATCATTTCTTTCTATTTTTCTCAGATTTTCCTTTATTTCAAACTAGAAGAGTTCTGAGTTCTTTTAACGTTTTCCCTTCCTAATTCACTGCTCAGGTAGGTTGAAGTTTCTGATTAAACTAATAACTTAACTCTTACATCATGAATTGATACAATTATACAGATGTTGCGAAACGGTAGTTTTTTCCAGCCATGAGACGTCAGTGATAATACAACAGCTGTTTCCTAGTTAGTCAGGCTAGGCTAAAACTCATCGCACCTCTTTCAACTGGTTAAAAATAGATGCATAAGAAGTACAATGATTCCTTTGTTCACATTGTTTTTATAGATTGTAGTCTACATACTATTTAAGCCATGGTCTTTATGACTTATATTATTTGTGATACATTTTCTCATAGTATGATAGTATCTGCACTCACGTTGTTGGACAATTGACTCAAAGAACAAAAATCAAAATGTAGTGATATTAAGCAGTCGGCACATATTGTTTTATAAGGAATTCAAGAAGTGGAAATTGCCAAATTGGTATCTCTTGCAACTTAATCCTACCAGCTATTTATAAGAAAGAAAACAAGTCGTAATTATAAAAGAAAAACTATAGCCAACGTGCTTAAATCAAGCATTGCTTGATGTATGCTTAGATAGACCTTGGCTGCTTTAATTAACTTAGACTGCATAATTATTGGAATTTAACTTATCACTTTTTACCCACAAACATGATCAGAACCATCCAACTCCAGGTTTTATGTGTGAATGTCTACCATTAATAGTATTCCTATTATGGCTTTAACATGATTGTTAAATTCATTGCAACATCAAAGTGCAATATATTTCTAAAGTAATAATGCATAAAAATTAAAATACACCTTGTAGATGACTTGGTTCCATACAAATTCCTAGCCATCGTATAAACTATGATTATTGCCTATACATATAACATATCTATACAACTTGTGATTTTCTAGGTAAATATGTGCTAATTCAATCTAGTCTTCTAATATGTGCTGGAAGTTTGCAGAAGTTTACATATAACATATCTATATAACTTGTATGGAACTCTAGTAAAATATCTACTTTGATATAGTCTTCTGATAACAATGGAGGTTTGCAGAAACTGTTAAGAGGATACAATCAGGATTAGAAGCATTATGTCACCAACTTGATGATAAAATTGAAGTTTCTGGTCATGATTATATGCATGAGTCTTTGTGTCTGATGATGAAATTGAAGTTTTGCGTCTTAATTGTTGATACAGGGATTAGCAGACCACAAAGATTCATTGGGGGCGCCACTTTGTCCCTGCAGGTATGTTGCCAGTGAGCCAGTCCTTGCTCATATACCTCAGAAAAATATTTTAAGTTCCTTATAGTAAACTAAGCACACACTGTACAAATTAGATAATATGTGATTTGGTTTGTAAACAGGCACTATGATGACAAAGCAGCTGAGGCAACACAAGGCTTTTGGAACTGCCCTTGTGTTCCCATGAGAGAAAGGTAACCGACTTCCTTTACATCGATGTAAAATTTTTTGGCTGGATTTTAGATTTTAGTACTTTTTTGACTTGGTATGATATATGATCATTGGAGGACATGTTGTGCAATTTAGTGGTATTATTTGTGGTTCTTAGCTCTAAACGGGCTGATTAAGATTATTGCCTACTTATTTCTCAGAAAGGAGTGCCACTGCATGCTGTTCCTCACTCCTGATAATGATTTTGCTGGAAATGAGCAGGTAATACTATCCTCAATGTTACGTAAAATATGTGATTATAACACATCAAGAAAGTATGGCAATTGCTTCTTGTTGTACAACTCTTGCTTTAATAGAAGTTACAGGTCTATGATTCGAGACTCCATGAATCACTATTTTGAGTGGCAAAATAGATTGTCGGATGTGATGCTAAAGATTCAAAATGGGTCGAGTTTGTTTACCTGCCAAAACTTATATTGTCCATTTTATGAGTTTCGAAATTATTTTTTTACTTGTATGACTACAAAAAATATATATTCAAAAATAATGGTCCAACTTTTTGTGTAAAGCAATTTAGGGAGGTGTAAATGGTTGATTACACCTTGAGGAGAGGTGGCCATTTTAAACCCATAATCAATGAATGGGCTGATTTAGGTTTTTTTTAATTATCTCAAATGGGTATACTAAGTAGTCAGTAATAGCTAAAAAAGGTCAACTGAATGAGTCAAATGGATTAAACGAGTGGAGGGTCACTCGAGGCCTTTGTTTGCCCAATTTGACCTACCCGTCTTGCCACCTCTTAGCATTGAGTGGTTTAAAAGCCACTCAATCATTTGACCCATTCCTTTTTTATCTTATTTCAGTCTATCCCTTTCTGTACCTGACTATCATGACCCATTCTCAATAAATGAATTTATTTTGGTAATTTTTGTTATCTTAATGGGTTGATCCGAGTCACTTGAATTAAAGAATGGTCAGCGTCAAGGATATGAAATCAGCCAACTTAGAACGGGTCTAAATAGGCTTGCACCACCCACCACCACTGTTTTCCGCTACTACCTACTAGTTGCCGCCGCAACTTGGCCCATTGATACTTTCTAAAACCATACATTTTAACTGGGGTCCATA
The DNA here is from genome assembly GCA_025506505.1 of Flaveria sonorensis. NCBI lineage: Eukaryota > Viridiplantae > Streptophyta > Magnoliopsida > Asterales > Asteraceae > Flaveria > Flaveria sonorensis. The sequence goes on from CM046432.1 coordinate 65,200,028, forward strand.
TTATCAGAACCTGTTTCGACCTGACCCACCCATTTTGTTAGGCTTAAATACAAGTTAAATTGACCGGTTTTCTTTTCAATGTTATAAAATTGTACATCTAGTAATTGTGGTAGTATATTAGCTCTCTAGATGGTACATTACCAAGTTGTATAACATCTTTCTCAATGGATGCAGGTCATTTCTTTGGATGAAATCAAAGAATTAACTGTCAATATGTAGTTCCTTTTCGACACATATCTATTAACCGCATTACAATGTATAATTATTTATGTTCATATCTACATATAATGTAAGACGAAATAAGAACCATAATTTAGAAATATGCACGCATACTTTGTTTTCAGAATATCTTTACAGAGTGGTTTTGGTACTTTTATGGCCCTAAAGATTGTTGGAATTTGGGCTTATCATGTGCGCATATGATTACATTATATGCTTAGGGAATATTAGACACCGTTATGGTGTTTATATGGTGACAACGTGTAGACCCCAGCTATCTAGAAAAAGGAAAGAAAATGATAAATGGGATTGATACAACAGACACCACATGACAATATAATACTCATGTGTAATGAATTATATTCGTCTTTGTATCATTATTCCTTGGAAAAGTTATATGGATGGTTGATAACTTGATATTGTATATGTCATGTTTTGGGTTTCGTTTTCAGATCTTAGAAAATACACCTTTAGTTTGAATGATCTGGACGTATTGGTTTTGTATACATATCAAAACTGATACGTGATTCTGGACTAACATGCCAATTTTGCAAAAGTTGAACATAAAACATAATAACAATAAAAAAAGTAAAGGTTTAACTACCGGTAATCCAAAGTAAAATGTAAAACGCATGAGTAAATGCTTATAATATTAACCGAACCATATCTAGATATTTTAAAATCTTTTAGCTTACGAACACAACCTTGAAAACTTGCATGAATAAGGAAAATTACAACAAATTCTATTGCCCTATGAGCAAATAAAGATAATAATAATAATAACAAACAATGTAAGTAATGCAACGAGAATATCATGTACATAAATGACAAGAATAAAACTAAATAAGTTGTATTATGAGACGATACCTCTTAACCACAAATAACAACAACAAATAAATGAATAGAAGCACATGGACCCGTCAACCTAGATGTATTGAGTATGATACGGGGAATCGACACACCACCATCCAAGTCTAATCAAATTGGCATACATGGTATATGTTATTGATGTCTCGATGACACACACTTGAATCTTCAAGGGGGCTGCTTGGGTATGTGAGAAATGAATAACAAGCTCATGTCACAACAAATTTTTCTAACAACAATTTCTAGAAATTTTCTACATGAATTTTGCCATGGGTGAGTTTGACTCACAACCTATTGATGTCTCAATAACACGCACTTGAATCCCCAATGAGGCTTGTATTCAGGTATGGGAGAAATGATTAACAAGTTCTAATAGGCAACAATACCTACCATAGATATAACAAAGCCTAAAATCCAAATTTAGGCTTTACATTAGTACACAAGTCAAATGCAAACTAAGAATAGAGTAAGATTATTTAAGATGCATAAGAGTGTTAATTGGTTAAGAGGATTCACATATGGTTCTTCATCTCCCTCTATATAATTAGGTAAGATTAACATTTATTTTTAAAATTCGTTTATCTTATCAGAAACTTCCATATCCCATTCTTCATATCATGTTTCTATACAATTACTATAATAATTCCTTATTTATTTTTATTATACGTTCTCTTTCTTTTTCACTCATATGAGTAATAATAGATATATAGAATGAATAGTCAATCCCTAAATATGTGAAATCTGAAGTGAGCCTCTAAATTTGATCCATGTTTTAGGGAATGTGATAGAGTGACAAATTAGGTGATTTTCCTAAAATTTTCCCTAAAATACAGAAAAGTTATCGACGGGGATTGGGATGCGAAGGCTCTAAGAGAGTAAAAGATAATTAAAAAATGTCAAGGTAGAACAAAAATTAATTTACATATAAACTGCACTAACTACGAAGTCAGTGTATTCTGATAACGTTAACATATCAATAATACAACAAATATTACAATGAGTTGATATTCTGATGGTAAAAAATTTTCTTTCTATTTAAAATGTGTTAAACCCTACAAGATACAAGTATAGGTAATTAATATGAATAGATTAAAAGTTATTAAAAACAAATATTTCAAAAACATTATCCATACCTAAGTGTTTGATTGATATGAACGTATTAGAAATCATAAACTTATAAAGATAATTCGTCCATAGATGAGTTAAATATACTACCATAAAACGCCTTTAAGCTCAAATATGTGTTAAACCGGTTTGTACCATTTTGTGGACTATTATTGTAGTCTCTTGATTTGTTAGCGGTTAACAATTGATAATTTGTTAGTATTGTTATCGTTTTGCTACAAGTATTGTTGTCGTTATGCTACAGGTCATATTGTGTTTTCAACAATACTTGTTGGGTTATTTAGGAACACTAATCTCAATTTATCATAGTTAAATTAACCAAAATGTTGTATGTCACAAGTTCATAGCGTAAAACAAATTATATAAATGAGGCACCAACATGAAATTTCAAATTAAAATTCTATATTATTGACTTATATAATAATATAGACTTTGTCCATATTTTCTAAAGATAAGATTAATAAAGCTATATTTGTACAATATGGTTCAACTTTTATATCTATTTCGAGGAGCATCAACCATTAACACAACGTAACCTACAACAATAAACCCAAGACCACTTATGAATTCCCTGAAAACTATTATATACAAGTTGTCAGTCTTGGTTCGAGTCAAACCGAATTAACCTAATCCTAGGTCTCGGTCGCTCAAGTCAACCAAATTAACCTAATCTTAAGAAGTAAATACTCTAAATAGTTGTTTCTTTGAAAAATCAATTCATTTTATCATAGCAATTCAATTTTATCATATAATGTTATTCTAATTTGTTTTTTTTTCTTTAAATGAGGTTAAACATTAGTTATTTTTATGAAATAGCTATCATGTTCCTTTGATAAAACAATAAATTGAAAACTTGTAACCCAAACCCTAATTTCTCTCGATCTAGCACCACAACACCAACAGAACCCTATTGCCATCATCTTTGCCATGACCCGACTCTACTCCACCTCTATGACCTTAACTTTGTCACAACACATCTCTTTCATCATCATTGCGGTTTAAAGGTTAATGAGATAGCCAAAAGATTCGGAGTCTTGGAAATCAACAAATATGGAATTACTGAGTAACTCAGATACATTTTCTCTCGATTGCTTTTTTATTGTTCTTTTTCCTAATATAAGAACTAGGAATGTTACTTATGCACATTGCCCGTGAAACTTGAATATCAAAATGATATGTACCAATACTTGTGGAGTTATTAAGAGTGTTAGTTAGTTAGTTACGATTGGTTAAAGTCAATACTAGTCAACTTTGTAAAGCAGTTAGTAGTATAAATAGAAGATTGTAAAGATGCAATGGGTGTGCAAAAAATGAATGAAAAGTTCTCTCTAATCTCTTCTCCCATACTCTCTCTTACTATGTGTTCTCTAGCAATCCTCAAGAACCTTTATTTATTTCTTGGTTCTTCTAGTTGTTAAATCATGTGACTCACCACGAATTCTTCAGCCTTGATCACTGCTTTCCTTTGTTACTATTCTCCAAGAATTACCGATTGCATCACAAAACATGAACACAAAAATATATCATGATGAATATCACTCCGTCATAAAACCTAAAGGCATTAAAAAATTATACGAAAGTTATAAGATCAATAAAATAAAACCCAAAAAATATGAAAACTCAAGTCTTCATATTTTTCTATTTGTTTATTTCCATTGCAAACTCAAAATAAATAAAAAAACAAAAAGGTTCCTACAAAAAAATAAAAAAAAATTGTTAAGAAAATGTTAACAAAAGCAATTTGATGGATTAAACGTGAAAAAAAAGTGAAAAAAGCACATTAAAAAGCCCAAGAACCACCAAGAGGCTACAATGCTTTGAACCCGCTTTTGTTTTCTTAGTAAGCGAGTCTCTACCAGACTACAACTAAACAACACATCCTTTTGTTAAGTATGTTTTACCCTTCACAAATAATAATACTAATTGTTGGAAAATTAAAAAATAAATGTGTGTTTTTCAAGTGGCATGTTTTTATTGGATGAATTTGTTATTATAGCTAAAAAGTTGGTTTTTATTGAATAGGATAATGGTATGATGATCATATGATATAAAAAGGAATTCTATGACTTCAATTCGAGAAAAGAAAAAAAAAAGGTATTACAACCTTGTAAACAATAAAATAATTTTATAATCTCAAAATTTTATAATATCACCGTAATATAGTCCTTTGAGAATTAACTGTTAACCTGTCAACTTTAAAAAATATAAAACATAGGATCTTCTGTTTAATATTTCACTCTGAAACATACACCGTTTTTTTAATTCATTTGAAAGTTTAAATTAGTTGATATAAGAATTAAACTATGGTTCGTTTACGCTCTCAGTGATGTGTAACCACTTATTGGTGTATAAAATCACTTATTGGTGTATAAAACAAGAGTCGTGAAACATAACAAAGTGACAACCGTGTGGGTTAAAAGAAGAAAACTGAACGCGATTACCCTGGATTTGGTGATCATGGGAGGGGTCCACTAACATGTTCATTTTTTCGTATTTTGAAACATGACATTGAAAATAATGACCCATCCAGAACAAACCCTTCTGGCATTACTGTGTCCACCCTATTACATCCATGATAAATTCACACTTTTGTACTCTTAGTTCCTCTTTAACATTTTTCCTCAAGGTATATAGGAAAATGTAGTATAACTAGGTATAGAATTTTGTTATATCATAATATCATATTAGTAATTAATGAGAGTGTTCTAGACCAGCTTGAATTTAGCTCCACTTGTTGAAACCTACATATAGTAAAATATCATCCATTTTTAGTAACTAAAATGTATTTGATTTTGAAGTATTCCGGTCGACAATTCGAGTCTCACTGTAAACGATAGTTAGTAAAATAATTAGATTAGATTAATAAAAAATAATTTCATATACGTGAAAAGAAGAAAGAACATAACCTTATATGATTGAAATCAACATTATTATATAAGTATTATCTTTTAATTTAAATGAATTTTTTTATAAAATTTTATTTTTATAGGTGAGGAGGGAGTATATCTTTTCCAACATTATAACTCTAATGCTCTCAGCCCTCCACGTCAACAAAATATTTCTCATTTCCTTCACTTACCAAAAATTAAAGGGGTCTTTCTTTTTATAAGTAAACCATTTTTCGAAATTTAACTTAATATATACTAAATAACAAATTAAAATATTAATTAAAAAATCTTAAATTATTTTAATAAAATCATAAACCAACACATTTATAGGTGAAAAATATGCAGCAGAGTTTAGACATTATTCTTAGGTGATTTTTAAGAATAAACTTTTTTAAATATGAAATGGCTAGATAGCAGAGAGTGCCGGTGGCATTTATTAAAAAAAAAACGAGAAACAGGAAAGAATAACGCGGGATAACGGAATCAAACGTATAAACCCACAAAATTAGTAAAGTTCTCATCCACCGTGATTATTGCTAGCATCTAAGGAAAGCGGCGCGTGTACTCCCACACTCCCACACGCGCCTCTGCACCTCAAAACCCTCTTCTTCAGCTAGAAGCTCAGATCCATCAATGGCGATCACACTCAACTCACTACAACTACCAACCATCATCATCATCATCATCATCTACCTCTTATTCCTCATGTCATCTTCATCCTCTCAGCCACTCACCACCACCTATTACAAGAACTCATGCCCCAAATTCGAGCAAATCATGCAGGAAACCACCACCAACAAGCAGATCACCTCCCCCACCACCGCCGCGGCGGCGCTCCGCCTCTTCTTCCACGACTGCCTCGTCGAAGGCTGCGACGCCTCCGTCCTCATCTCCTCCACACACTTCAACAAAGCCGAACGCGACGCCGATATCAACCTCTCCCTCCCCGGCGACGGCTTCGACGTCGTCGTTAGGGCTAAAACCGCTCTAGAGCTCGCCTGCCCCGGCGTCGTCTCCTGCGCCGATATCCTCGCCGTCGCCACTCGCAACCTCCTCACCATGACCGGAGCACCGTTCTACACCGTCAAATTAGGCCGGAGAGACGGACTAATCTCTCGAGCTTCACGCGTTGAAGGTAACCTCCCTCGACCTTCAATGTCGATGAATCAACTCATCAGCATCTTCACCTCCAGAGGCTTCTCGATTCAGGAAATGGTGGCATTATCCGGCGCTCACACCATCGGATTCAGCCACTGTACGGAGCTCATCTCACAGATCTACAACTACAGCAGAACATCTCCTTCCGATCCGTCGTTGAACCGACGTTACGCCGAGGGTTTGAGATCTGCGTGCGCGGATTACCGCAGCAATCCGTCGTTATCGGTGTTCAACGACGTGATGACGCCGAGGAACTTCGATAACGCGTACTACCAGAACCTGCCGAAAGGGCTCGGAGTGCTGAAGTCGGATCGGGCGTTGGTGATGGATGGGAGAACGAAGGGGTATGTGGAGCTGTATGCTCGAGATCAGAAGGCGTTCTTCCAGGCGTTTGGTCGAGCGATGGAGAAGCTGAGCATGTACGCCGTCAAGACTGGCCGGAGAGGGGAGGTCCGGCGCCGGTGCGATTCCTTCAATTAGGGCACATTCTGGGGATGATGATTCCTCCTACGGTTTCTGTTATTGAATTTGTTATTGTTATTATTTTTTAATTAACGATGATGAATTCATGATCGTGTAATTTGTATACTAAATCTTTTTACTTTGATGATTATTATTATTATACAATAAAGTTTGAACTTAAAGAAGCTGTGATTTTGAGTATTTGACCTTTGTCTGTTGAGAGTTTTGGTCTAACTTCATTCTTGATAGAGCATATATTGTAATTTATTGGATTATATTTAACTACGAGTCTTGTACTCGTGTATTATACGGAAGGAGTGACGAAAATCTTAAATAATTGGTAACATGGATTTACGAATATAGAACGGTATTTTGAAATAAAATATGAGTAAAATTTCGTGTAAGTTGATGAACTGTGTGTCACGACTTGTAAAAACCGTGAAAAAGATATTGATGCATGTTGCGGCACATCCAAGCTTGAACAAAGTAACTTATTTTCATATAAACAAAAAATCAAAACCGCATACCTCATAGGAAGAACATTGATAATGTTAAAAGATTTTATAAAAAAAATGATAGAAATAAAAAGAAACAAATGAATTTTTAAAAAATTGGGACTAAGGTGGAAGAGGTGCTAGGGATCACGGGCTTCTCATTGACAACAATAAAATCAACTCAACCGAAACCATCCATGTTAAATTTGTTGAAAGTAATCTACATGAAAACCAAGTAAAGAATAAACAAATAGATGAATATAACCACCGATATTGGTGTTTGATAAATAAATAAATAAATAAATAAATATATATATATATATATATATATATATATATATATATATATATATATATATAATAGGTGTAAATAGGGGTGTGAAAAAATACCGAAAACCGAAAAAAACCGATCCGCATCCGTAACCAAAAAAACCGAACCGAACTATGAATTCGGTTTTCGGTTTGGTTCCTAACCGAAACGAATTGTGAATTCGGTTTTCAGCTATATGTAATTTTTGAATTCGTTTTGTTCGGTTTATTTGGTTATCGAATTCAATATGTTATATATATATATATATATATATATATATATATATATATATATATATATATATATATATGTATATATATATATATATATATATATATATATATATGTATGTATGTATGTATGTATGTATGTATGTATGTATGTATGTATGTATGTATGTATGAAGGGTGATTCTAATAAAAATATTTAAACTCGGTAACATTTGAAATGAAAAAACAAAAGGTGAATTTGGTTTTTTCGATTGAATTCGGTTTTTTCGGTTTTCAACAAAAACCGAACCGGTTTTTTCGGTTGAATTCGGTTCGATTAGTCATATTCTCAATTCAGTTTGATTAGTCATATTCTCAATTCGGTTTGGTTTGATTTTCGGTTATGCCTAAAAAATTTCAAAACCGAACAAACTGAACCGATAAAACCGATGAACACCCCTAGGTGTAAATGAGGAACTTAATATTCTATTACAGAGTATGAACACCAAGCCAATGGAATAAACAAATAGACGAATATAATCACCGAGATTGGGTTTGAGATATATGTAATAGGTGTAAATGAGGAAGTTAATATTTTGTTAGACAACTGGAATTGAATATATTATCACTTGTTATACATTATTTATAATATACTTTATGATGTTGTTAAATCGTTACTTTAGAAAAATGAACTGATAATATTAGATCAGTTATGATGTCTCATAAAAAAACTTACTAAGAAAAATCAATATGACAAAACTTTGTTAAGGGAAAAGATGTATGATCTGTATAACGCACATTCTCGAAGTATTATACATTTTTTACTTTAAGAGTCGGATCTTGTATGGTAAATGCTTGACGTCATCTTTCATGTAGTATTCTTTGATTTAAACGTTGTATTGTCTTCATAGATGATGTTCATGTTCTTCTTGATTTATTCAAAAACGGATGTTTTTGAATATGTTGGATTACCTATCAAATTGTGATACCGTGTCACAATTATAAGTCATAAATCATCATTAATGAATGGATGAAAATTATAGATATAAAAAATTATTATTTTATAAACTGATAAAAAAATTAAGATAAAAAGAGTTAATAATACGAATGATTATGTGACATGATTTATAGGAAAAGTTATGAGTATGATCCCTACTATATTTTAAATCATTAGATTTTTTAACTAGGTAGTATTACCGTCTATGTATGGTTTTTAGGCAAAAAAAATAGAAGTTATTTTGAATCTTGATGATTTGCTATTGACAATCACCGTTGTGAATAATATTCGAGTTGATGGTTCATCCAAGATTTCTGTTATGGCATCTGAGGTTGGTTAGTGGTAATAGTAAAAGATCATCTAGATTCAAAACAACTTTCAATTTATGTCCGGAAACAGTTCAAAAAAACAGTTCATTTTTTACTAACATATATCACAAAACAGTTGAAATACATATAAAATTACCCCCTTCCCATGTGATGCGGCCTAGTCAACCAACTCCCCATCCCTCTTCGCTCGTCTTCCAATCTATTCATCACCGTTTTAAGTATCAACCTCATACTATTACTAGATCAAAATGAATCAAAATCCTAACTTGTCTTCTATTTCTACAAAATTTCGATGCGCAAAGTGTTTTTTTTAATATTTTTGTTTCTATCGATGATTACAAAAGACGATTTCATATGTATTATAAATAAAATATATATATATATCTATATACAATCACTGAATATGTTATTAGTTAAGATAAAAATAAAAGTATGTACCATTAAGGCATTGAGCACTAAAAATAACCATAACAAAAACTTTGTCAAATTATCCACCACTAAAAAGAGTTCAATTAAATTTAAATATAATAAATATACATAATATAATATAAAATTTTCACGTAGCATGTATACAGCTCGCTCCTAAACGGTTCCTCGAGCCACAGTATCAAAAGTCCCAACTGATCTAATCAAGTAATATTCACCAGCACAGTCCATCAAACCAAACTGCACCGACCCGACCCGACCCGAATCCCACATCGTCGTCAACCTCATCTCCGGCGAACAACTCACCCCACCTGCTCACCGATCAAATCCAACCCCACAACCAGAAACGAAAGCCCTTGAAACAACAAGAAGTAGAAATGAATCCCATGAGCCGATAACAAACTTCTCGTAGCAGCAGTCAACAGCAAAAACGCCAACGCAAGCTCCTTCCTATAGATCCGATTCCTCTTCTTCTTCTTCATCTCCACCACCGGAGCCTCTTGTTCCTTCAATTTCCCCAGCATTTCGAGCCCAGATTCCGACAATCTCCGTTGGATTTTATCTTCATTCACGCCCTTTGATTCTCGTTCAGCCAAGGCTATCAGATCGGATTCCGATGACCTGCCGGTTTTCTTGGTGACGACCCATTCGTATGCGCTTCCGAGCTGGAACAAGCCGGAGACCATGGCGTTGAATTTGGTGACTGACATTGTGTTCTCGAAGAGTAAGTACGGCATTAGGAATGGGAATGATTTGGGTGCAGGGAGGATGTTTAGGATCGACATTGTTACGGGTACGTAGCAGATGACCCAAATGGGTAATTCGGCTTCGGGTATGAACATTGTTAACGGGAGGATGACGCAAAAGAGTGTGAATGAGTAGAATGGTAGGATCAGCTTTCGGAGAAGGAAGAAGAGGAAGATCAGATTAGCTTTCTTCCACTTGGAGATCTGCGATGGTAATTTGATCGTTAGTGATGAACAATTGATGCAACAGTTGATAATTCAATTGATTCAGGTCTCTACAGATGGTGTTTTCGGGCTCGAAAATCGTCAGTTAGGGCTGGGGTTCGAGGTTCTCTACTTCTCTTGATCAGTAAGTAAGAAAGTTCAGATTTTTAGTATGATCTTGAACTTTAGATGTGGCATAATGAGCGGGTGATGGGGGTTATGTAACGGGTCAAAAGGTACTCTTTAAGTATGGATTGAAATGAGGTTGACTTGAAACACTTCATTGTCCCTTTTTAGAATGATTATTATGAATAACTGATGGGTTGTTTATGATTACAAAGACTAGATTAGTGTAACAATAATCTGATTTGCTTAAATAAGTGATTTACAAGGTTGTATGCATAAAACATTGTAAATCATTTGATGTGTTGCCTGTTTAGTTTTAGTATTTTATTTGACCCGTTTGTGATTAACTATAACCAAAATCAACCAATGTATATGAAATAGGTTGAAATAGCCACCTCTAGTGTCTGTTACTAAAAGATTAAATGGAATCACGAGTGAGTCAAATGAAGTTTGAATAGAAACGAACCTTAGATTTGAGGATAGCGGGAAGGCAAAGTCTAAAGAGCTGCATAGGGCCCGAATGCCATCGATGTTGTTGTTTCTTGTAAGCTTCGTAAGACTCGGGCAATTCACAGAGGACTTTAACGTCATTTAAATAAACAAACTTCCAGCCATTCAAATGGGCTCGAACCGCAATGTCCATATCTTCTACTGTGGTTCTTTCGAGCCACCCACCGGATTCTTCTAACGCCTTAATCCTCCAAACACCAGCAGTCCCGTTGAACCCGAAGAAATTGAGGAAATGACCGTTCACTTGCTGTTCAACCTCAAAATGGAAGCACAAGTTGATGTTTTGTAGCCTTGTAAGTAAATTCTCATCTTTGTTTACAAAGGACCATCTGGCTTGAACCAAACCCACATCCGGTTTCCCCTGAAATTAGAAATTCTCCAAAATTAGAAACAGGTTTGGTCATAGCAAAAAGTGGGATAATCGCCTAATCGGGTCGAGTTGGGTTGACCCGCAAACAATGTTTTGTTTATATTATATTATATTAAATAACTAAAAAAGTACAATCCAATTATAAGAGACACAGTATTAAAAAACAAAATTTTTTTTTTTGCCGGGATCTTTTTAGTAGCAGCTTCTTAATATAATAAGATATAAGTAAGGTTTTTTCTCATCCCATCAACCCTAGACCTTGGTGTTGGAGCGGAATTTTGCTAGGTATATGTGTTTGTTATCACGCTAATAAACTTAACTTTCTAAATAAAATTATCTACGTGGTTGTATGTATTTAAATCTATTTATGGCAATTGTCAACCCCTCCAACCCATTCTTTTTTATCTAAGTTTTTTTTTGTTTGAACACTTTAACATACTACACATCTTGAATCGACTTATTAAGTAAATGAGTCAAAATTGACGACCTTTTAACAATCTTTATCACCCAAAAGGGGGCAATAGTTGCTATAAAAAAGTACGAATGGCGAGTTTGTTAGTTACCTTAAAGTGAGGGACCGTGAGTTGAAGGAAATCTGGGTTCGGTTGGAAATCTGCATCCAAAATTGCAACGAATTCATAATCTTTTACGTAATCACATGACATGGCTGAATGTAGGTTTCCAGCTTTGTAGCCTGTTCTTATGAACCTGTGTCTGTAAATAATATTAACCCCTTTTTCTCTCCATGAATTAACTTCATTTCTGATCAAAATTTGTAAAAGTTCATCACTTGAATCATCTAAAACTTGAACCAAGATCCTGTCTTTTGGCCAATCCAATTGACAAGCAGATGCAATTGATTGTTGATACACCTTCAGTACACAAATCCCACAAAAGATCAGCATAAAGATCAACTTCTGAAGTGCTGAATGTTTCACAAATCTTGACTTTGTAAACAGATTTAAATTACGGCTACTAATCGGGTCATGTTCGTGGGTTAACAACACGAATCCGAACATTATTTATTTTTAAACTATACAAACTTATTTTTAAATTTTAATAAACGTATTAAAATATACCCACCTAGTTTAAGTTATTACATAAAACATAGTTTAAAAAAATAAATAAATAAATAGGTAAAATATCTCCGCGAAACTATCGTGTGGTCGTGTCGACGTATACACAGCCCGTTTAGCTACCCAAATCCATTTAGACTAAACCCAACCCTGTATTTATTTTAGATTCATGATTGTGTAAGAGATTTAACATCTCTAATTAATTATACTGGGATTAACTTCTTACCTCTCTTTCATTACACATGGGTATCTGAACAAGAACCATAGGAAAGCTTGAATCATCTTCAATATCATAACCTTCACCATCAATTTTCGGTTTTATGTTCCAAATCTTGATCCAAAAACACCCGACTCCGAGTATAAACCGATCAAGCGATTGAATCATAAACAGCACAACACAGAACTGCGACAGCATCATGATGAATGGAGCAACATATTCACCTCTGAATGATATCCAACACATGTACGACCAATGCAACAGTCCCATAACATTCGTAGGGTTGAATTCACGAATCAAATTCAAATCCCACTGCTGAAAATAAGCAATGAATTCGAAAAACAGAGCAACAATAGAAATCGCAAGAAACACTCTGATGAATCTGTAGATCAATCGCTCTTTATACTGCACTTCATCTCTTCCATTGTCTTCTGATGCAATTCGATTCTTGATCGAAAACAGAGTCCTCGACAACCCGATTGCGATCCATGGGAAGAATGATAAGATTCTGTGAGCTTTTAGTAACAGAGTCCATGAAAACTGCTTTGTGCTTGCTGTCTTCTTCTTCTCGAAGAACATTGTGTCTGAATCATTCAATTCAACCAACGAGATGTTGGTTGATTTGTCGATTGTGACTACAACAGAGCTCGGAGCCATTTCTTGATGCTTATTTCACAGAACCCAGATGGACTTTGACCAAATTGGTGTCGAGAAATCGTGAATTTGAAGGGGATTTGGTGTTATTGGATTTGGGACTTCATGAATTAAGATTTTTGGAGTCAAATTGGTTGTTGGATTTTGAGAGAAGTTGAAGGGTTTATGGGAGTTTAATGGTGAAAGTGAGTATAAATAATAATGTTGGATGAATGTGACAGAAGAAGATGGCATCGAAGGTTGGTCAACTCAAGTTATGTTTTCACAATCAGATGTGCTGTAAACATAAGATGTAAATACACGTCTTTCGAATATTCTGTTTCTATTTTGTTTCCTTTTATATTTTTATTATTATTTTTTTAAATTGTAGATTTTTTTAACCAAAGAAACATGTATTGGTCGGTTTGGTTTGATTAATGTCTTATATTAAACCATAATCAAATACTTCGGGTATTACAAAATAGTAGATGATTGGTTTTCGCTTAGACTGGTTGCCGATTTTTAAAAAGTGATTCGATTTGTTTTCAGTTAAACAGTTTAATCCGAATTTTGAAGTAACGTTCATTTTTTTATGATTAAGTAGTTATTTGGTTTATATACATCCATCAAATAAGGTATTTCTTTGTTTGTATATTAGATTACATTAGTATCATTGAAACCGAACCACTCCAATTGGCAATAAAAAGGTAATAAGAAACATCAGTTGTTAAAAGAAAAATAATTGAACCACTTGTTTGTGTTTTTCAACTAGAACGATAATGGTTTGATTGTTTATCATAACTAAAATTATTATTTATCTTTCTTTTCAAACAAAGTTATACACATAAATTACATCATACATTGTATAAACTTTTAAGTTTTTACTCTTTGTAATGTAACACTATTTCTAATGATAACGCGTACTTTCTTTTTCTTTTTTTGAGCGGCGATAATGCATACTTAATTCAGAAAATGTGAACAAATTAAGATACTTTTAGTTGTTTAGATACGAAAAGACAAAAGTGCCCTTGAGACAGGTGGACATGGGTGCAATGAACAAAACAACAAGGCCGCCACAATATAACGACACCTCCGATTTCTTTAATGTTTTCAATAAAATAAAATTATTAAATATGTTTTATAAAACATTACTTATAAGCTATATATGCATTAGCTGGATTATTTATTTGCCAAACTATTATCAGCTGGAATAATTCTAAGTAAAAGTTCAGTTAAAATTAAATGATTCTCATATATTTTAAATATATTATTTAAACCTTTAAATTAAAATAAGATACCTTTTATGAACACATTATATAATATAAAATTAAAACAAGAAAGAATTGTTTCTTATTCAACCTCAACTTATACATATACTACTTACCTACCAAAGACCTTCTGCTTCAAAAGTATTAGGACGATGTTTAGAGTTTGAGATCAGGTTCAAAATCTAACTGAACGGTGTTTTTTTATAGTGGTGGATTTTTTTTAATTTGTGTTCTTGAGTAAGTTAAACTTAATACGTTAAAATCAGTTTGAAATGTTGAAATTTCGTTTCAAAAAGACTCACTCTTAGTAGTTTAATAATAATATAATCGTATTTAATAGTTTAATAATAATATAATATAATTGAATTAGTTATGATGAGAATGGGGGTGTCGGTTATGAGAAATGAAGTGTATTATGGCGCCGGTATGAGTGGAGGACAAGATGCCGAGATTGGTTCCTGATTTTGACAACCATGCCCACGCGCCTTCCAACACCATACGAGCAATCTTAACAAACCACATTTTTTTATCTCATTCTTTAAATTATAAGACGTTTAACATTATTTTCTTAAATTTCCAGATAAACAGTAATTTTTTTTTATTTTTCACTCACAACTACTTACAAACATTCCATATAATATAAGGACTATACTTATATAATTTTAGAGAACGGGTTGTGAATGCTATTAATTAAAGCAAAAATCTAAAAGAATAGTATCAGGCTGGCAATTTTCGATCTGTTTATTACACAATTAAATTTGTTTGATAAAAAGAAATTCTAATTTTTTACATTAATAAAAATATTTAAAACTAAAAGGCTAGACTTCATTATTTCTCATTGTTGCTGTGCAAAAACATTTAAAAAAAAATATAGGCGTGAAATATAGGTAGTTAAACAAGTTATATTCATATTTGATACTTAAGTTACTCGCGTCATCTTTAATATGTTAAACACGATAAGACATGTTTTGTCAGCCCTATGACATGTGTAAACAGTTAACCTATACACTTTTTGAATTATAATTTGGTATCAAATTTAAGAAGTTACATTATTGCTCTAATTCAATGTCAAATCGTAACACTTTAGTTTTTAGAGTGGATGATCGTTAGTTTTTTTGTGTTAGTTTTTTTTTTTCAATGATCAATTTACTTGTGTTGTTGTTATTACTATTATTATTTAACTCTTATCTCCCCTAAAAAAATCATAACATCCCCACTACCATACCAACCAGACGCGACCACCCTCACCATAACCTCCACCAACCAGCAACACCATACTATCACCCAAATCCCCAAATCGTTGAAGGTGTTGCTAGAGAGAGGAATGATCAGAATGACATTGAATAAAAACTACAATCATGTAATTTCTCAAAGTTTGGGATTAACCTTACAATATGGGTATTCCATAAAGACAAACCGTGTACTAACTCTTATATCAATGTTCAACATGGGACTAGATACCTATAATATTTGAAGAGGAATACATTACTACACACTAAGATACCATTTGAACAAAAGTCATTATGATAAGAAAATAGTATTATTTAGGATGTAGCTATCCTTATACCCAATGTAAGTAAGTAATTATGTTTGTATCTATGAGTTATGTTATATAGTAGTTGTGTATATGTTCAACTAATGTATTCTTGTTTATGTATATTATGTCTGTTTAAAATATTACAATATGTTAAACTTATATAGTAGTTGTGTATATGTTCAACTAATGTATTTTTGTTTATGTATATTATGTCTGTCTAAAATATTACAATACGTGAAACTGCTCTTGTGTATCAGGTTTCTCATTATGTGTTATTAATAGAATACATGTTTTGTCATGGAATTTAATTCGTATATGAACTTACTTGCGTATTCATTGTGGTATTACTAGGTCGATGTAAACCCGTTTGCTTCATCACTTAGAGGTGAAATCTACATTTGTGCAACATATTGAGTTGCTACACCATATTTATGTTATTTCTGATAATTTATCCAACCTAACAAAGTAAGTTAAACTTTAAAAAAGTTAATAAGTCAGTCATTTCTTATTATAGTATAATTAACTCAAATGTAATAAACTCTAATAATATAATAAAGTATAAAATTAAATTCACATTATGTTTATCATATATAAAAAGGTGGTTTCGCTTTATCACAAGAAAAGTTTTCAAACATGACACCTACAACTTTTCCATTATAATTTGACAACTAGTTGATGGAACCTTCCCTAATTATATGTTTAGGGATTTTAGTTTTTTAAGAGTTAATTACAATTAATTTAAAGTAAAGCTATACCATGAGTTAATATAACTAATTTATCTTTCTACTCTAATAAAATGTTAGATAGGTGCGTCACATGTCAGAATCATATTCATTCTCATCAAATTTTTTCTCCTATTAAATAACTACATTAGTTACTAATAATATTATTTATTTATTTTTATATTAATTAATTTTATAATAAATTAAGAAAGCGATCTTTTTATTAATGTTATTTCTATAGAAATAGTTTTTTATAAAAAGAATTTTTTCTAAAAAATCAAACTACTTTTACGTAAAATTTTGAAAATTGGGTTTTTAAAGTAAATTTTTTAAAAAAATAATTAAAATAGGAAGTTATAGCAAGAAAATTTTTAAAAATAATTTTTATAACGTTATTTTGAAACAAAATATTTACTTTATTATTTAAAAAAAATATAAAAAGTTTAAAAAGTTCATATTATTGTTTTATTACTTATGGTTATTATTTATACGTACTTCCAATCATTTCATGTTTTAGTATATATCGTTTTATAATAATAATTTTTATTTTATTTAATATTTTATTTATTCAACTCGTGTAATACATGGGTTTACTAAATCTAGTACGTATATATTAAGAAAGAGTAGGCAATAGTTTGGCACCTAAAATTATATTAGCATAAATTGTGTTCCAAAAATCTATTTCATCTAATATTCATTTATGCCAATGGCTTTCTGATTCAGCAGCACATCGTGCTTCTTCTAAAGGGGAAGATCCTGGTTCAAATCTTGTTGCCAACAAATTTCTCATGGTTTGCAAGTCAGTAAGTTTTACGAGCTAGTCAGCTTTCTTATGGAACAATTGGTGCAATCCTCAAGCATCAAGCTATCAATAGACAATTAAAATTCTATCTAAGATATGAATCATACTTGGACTATAAAAAGGCATGTCACTGAGTCCGTTGACACCTCCGTTGAAAAAAATCTAATATGAATTTACAACTATGATTAACAATGATATACATTAATTCATTAATTGTTTGATATACACTTTTTAGAATGAAAACTAACACACTAATCATATATAATCATATATGTATGATGAATCTTTCGATCTTCATAATACACGTAAACAAGTATTCTCTTGACCTTAGTATCCAATACTTGGGTCCATTCGTAGAGTGTTATATCTCTTGTTTAATACACATATATATTATACTGGCTCCTGACTTAAACAAATAAGTTGCGTGTATATTATAATGTATTTTATACTATTAGTGGTGATCCACCATTTCCGATTTCTCATGCTTCTGTTTTGAAGTCTTGAATTTTTTCAAACTTTTGCCCGATAGTTTATATACACATACCTTAAATAATATAGATATATATTGTTTTTTCAATCTTTATGATCCTTCCATAAAACAAATATAATTGTCATTAAAGTTGTATGAGTTTTTAATACTTTAATAAGGATATTTATTATTTTAGTAGTAAAATGAGTACAAATCCGATAAAATAACCGTATAGTGTTTTTAAGAGTAAAAGTCAGCAAAACTTTTCTATTTAAAAATATATATTATATTAGAATAAAATTTTCGGATGTGTGTTCATAAGATTAGTAATAATGTTTATTAATTTTCATGATCAAGAATACAATGGTAAATATCTATCACCGTAAATATGATTTCTCATAATTATTTTATAAAAGTTTAATGTTGTTTGTTGATTTCTAACTTAGAGCAGGAGAAAAAGTGGTTGCCAACACGAGGAATATAGAGGTAGATGGAAGAAATGTAATTACTAATAATACTTACAAACCTTTATTGTTATTGACAATCTAGCCTATAAATTATCATTGATTTATATCTGATTTTCACTTGATTTGCTCACCAAGTATGATTATGAATGAAATTGAGAAATGTATTTTTTTTGTAAGCGAATTCAAATGAAAATACATAATGATTATACAAGTGGAACTCTCTTTGACAGGAAAACTAAAAGTTAGAATTGATATTGGTCAATTATTAGTATGGATTATTATTAACTAATAAATCTTAGTTTAATTATTAAAATTCAATTTCTAAATATGCTAATAGGCTAAGTTTTAAAAAAAATTACTAAACCATTTTTCATAAATATCCCAAGTTTTTAATAAATATACATATTCGATATTTGGTCAATTATTAGTATAGATTATTATTAACTAATAAATTATAGTTTAATTATTAAAATTCAATTTCTAAATATGCTAATAGGCTAAGTTTGTAAAACAAAATTTACTAAACCATTTTTCATAAATATCCCAAGTATTTAATAAATATACATATTCGATATCCTTAATGTTATTTTATTACTTACAAGTTACAATTATAACCATATCTACTTTTGTCACGCCGTTTTGTGTAACTAACAACTACAACTAATTATTCTAGCTATTAATTGTGTTGTCCACAACTTCAGTTAAATTTACAAAAACACTCTACATAGTTGAGTATGCCCTCTCTTCTTTCATCAAACCACCAAGTCCTGTGGCCTCACACCCCACAATCATCACCAACGGGAACCACCGATTGTAACCTCTCCCATGATCGTCTAACCACAACCATCACCCTAGTTCACTGTATATGCCTCTTCATCACAGAGTACGGTGATGTGGGCATCTCCAACATCGTAACCACTATGGTCTGATCACCTCCATTCTCCATCGCCATCACTCCATTTATACCACACTCTCCTCTCCAAACACTCTTACTCAACCCCGCTCTCCAGTCTGGTCTCTTGTTTTTTCGTATCGAGATTTTGTTTGGATTTAGGGTTTATGATTATTGGATTAAGCGTTTTAGTTTTGTGTTTAGAGTTAGTGTTTTAATTTTATATTTTGATCTAGGTTTCATATGGTTGTTTATATTTCGGATTTGAGGCTTGGGGATATATGACCAGATTTATTGATTCAACAACTGTCACACTGTCGCAATTTGTAGATAGTGTTTCGATTTATTTTCTTATTTGGGTTGCTTCTTTAAGTCGGAGTCCATGTTCTTTAAATTATGTCTAAAAGTAGTGTGCACTATGTATTAAAAGTTATAAGAAAATAAGATGTATGAAGTTCCCTTATATTATTTTAATGAGTATTTATGTTCCACGTGTCTTGTGTTATTCTTTATTTTATTCTTTGTTGTATTGTATATATTATATACATTAAAGAATTTAGTTATATACATGAACAAATAAGTTTTATAAATATTAAATTATATCTTGTATTATTAGTGGTGATCCACCATTTACGATTTCTCATGCTCATGTTTAGAATATTTTTATATTTTTTATCTTTGTCAATAATTTATGTACACATACTATTTAAAATATGAAAAAATTAACCATACCTTGAATTGTATATAAGTGCATTATTTGTTCAATACTTATGATTCTTATATAAAACAAATAATATTGTCATCAAAGTTTTTTTATTTTTCAATACATTAATAAGGATATTCTTTGATCATATTTGTTTTACTTTATCTATTTTGCTAACATGTGATCATGAGATCGAGATAGCATACGATCTTTCTAGTTTGATGTTTTGAAAAATCTTTAGAAATATTTATTGAAGGTGCTACGCATCATGGACAAACGTCTGGATTATCAAACCCAGGAGCGCTTGCATTTACTGTATACCATTGTGCAACGTCATGCAAACACTAGTGTTCTTCTAACTATAGAGAGCAATTTTATACGAAATTGTCAATTTCAAATTATTAGTGAAAAAACTAGAAGTTAACATGATTTATTTCATTTGAACCCATTTACCATCTTGTATATTAACATACATATTGTGATTCATCATGAAATGAGTAGAAAGTGTTAAAAAGTTTATAAACCGTCTTAAACTAACCATCATCTTGATGATTTTTTAGTATTATTTATAGAAAAAGGTTCAAATAAAAAGTGTATTTTTGTTACAAAGCGTGAGAAGACACAATAAGTCAAAAAAAGTCACAAAGAAAATTATATCTCACAATCTAAATCAAATTTCAAAAAATTAATTTCGAGCTTTTGTTCCCCTAGCCGTCCTCACTAAGAAAAAAAAATAAAAAAATTAACGCTTTTTTATTGTGCCATTTATGAAATACACAATGACGTCATTGTGTCATTATGAAAGACACAATGACGTCATTGTATCTTTATGAAAGACATAATGACTTGAAAGACACAATGACGTCATTGTGTCATAAAAGACACAATGAAATTTTTTTTATTTTTTTCTAAAAGAGGACGACGAGAGGAACATAGATTTCGAAATACTTTTTTGAAATTCGATTTAGATTGTGAGATATAATTTTTTTTGTGATTTTTTTAGCCTTATTGTGTCTTCTCACACTTTGTAGCAAAAATACACTTTGTAGAATAACCTCACCCTTATTTATATGATTAATAACACTTTTTTTTGCAATTATATATCTACTTTCTAGTCAAATATTAGTAAACAACACGATGACTACGTCAATGTAAAACACGATATTGTTGCTAATCATTGTTAACTTCAACTTTTCAAGCGAGATATATAAATATCTTTAACAATGTCAAAAGGCACCCAAATACAAGAGTGCTAGGCATGACCGTAAATCATATTAGGTTGGTGGGCTGAAGGGTTTATGTGAACCGAACTACCGAACACGACACATATTTATCTGTATCATGTCGTGTCACGTCTAACGCAAAGAAATTCTGCAATATGAGCATACCACATGCAATCATGTAATTAACTCAAATATTAAACTTTAAATTTTTAACACATTTTGAATGACTCCCTCTAAATTTAAAAATGAACTTTTTAAAACCCTTATATACTTAAACAAGTTAACTATTTAACCTATATATAAACAGGTTGTGTTAGTGTTCCATTCATAAACTTGCCAATTTGCCATGGTTCAATTAACCTATTTTATAAACGCATTATATTTGCTGACCCACAACCTGATTATCTTTATGTCATGTCCTAGTGATGTATGGTCGCAATTTACCATCTCTTTCTCTAGTGCTAGGTGAACCCATAAAAAATTAATATATATAAACCGAAAAAAATAACTCAAGAGGAGATTAATCAGACAATTGAAAGTCACCTCAAATGTAAATCAAACATTGATTTAAGACAAAATCGTTTGGATCGCTTTCTGGCTCGACCCGACCCATCTGGTTTGACGCCTCTAAGGACCCAATGAGAGTATGAGAGGGGGAAGCATAACATATTTGATTTCAAAACCATTGTTTGGTTGGTTATGAAGGACCCAACATGAACATGTGATCTCACCTCAGGGTCCATTGCCAATGACATCCCCATGTGCATCATAATTAATTCTCACCAAACAACATATAGCACACCCTTGTGATTTTCCTTTTAACACCATAAACCTGCATTACAGAGAAGCAAACTCCATTCTTTCCTACATAATAGAATCTTAGATTTATAAGATCTCAATAAATACCCCAAATCCTTTGTCCCAGAGCTATCAGAAGTAAATCTTGACACTTGCATTAAAAAAAAACTAATAATAGTGAAAGATACAACATATATAGCCTTTTAAGCGTCAAGATTCCACCAAAGATAACCGTTTTAATCTAAAGAGACCCCCTTGCTGGGTCATTTGATGCAGCCAATAAGACATAGCCAAACAACCGCCAAAGGGTGACATAATGGTAAGAGTTTCATTCACTCTAAACAGAGGGCTGCATCCAGCTACCACTGGTTTTTTGCCTTTAACTTTAGAAGGCCACCTGCCCGGCAAAAGTTGCATTACCTTGTCACATCGGTTAGCAAAGTATTGGTGGGCTCGTAAGATTTCTGTTGATGGGTTCTTACAGTAATAAGAAAAAAGACACAGCCAAACGACCCCATAAATCATGAATGACCATAAGCCTACTGATGGGATGTAGGCAAAGTTATACTAATGAAATTTGGCATAGTCCATATTATTTAAAAAGGATAGGCAGCACATTCTTTTTGGACCTAGAAGATTGTCAGATGCACATTGAGGGACATTGGTAATAAGTAAAGGGACATTCAAAGTTAACATCATTGTCCATTTGTCCCACGACTCCACGAGTGATTCCCAAAACCTGTTGAGGCCACACAAAAGACCAACAGATTAATTATGTAAATTATCGGCAGAAAAGGATACAATCAATAGGGGTTGTTGATAATGATAAGAACAAGAATGCTTGGGTGTTGATGTTCCATAGGCGGTTGCTCGACTCCTGTATAATAGCATATCATAACAAGTTAAGGTCAAATGTGTTATTTTTAGATCCAAGCCAAACGGGTGGGGTGAAGTTGGGACAATTAACAAAGAAATATATCTATTTTAAATAGTATAAGTATAAATAGTTACTGTATTATAATGCTTATGACAACAAATTGATTAAAAAACTAATCTAACTTTTTTAGTAAAGTGATTTAGGATGTTTTTATATATTTGAATACACTTTGAAGCCCTTGCAACCCATTCAACTAGTTTCCCCTTTTAGTTAGATCATTTAGCTTAACCAATTTGGCCTGAACCGGCTATCACAGCCCGTTAAGCTAGAAATGGATTTATTTGCGACGCTTTGAAGTTTGAATGCTTTTGTGGGTTAGGAGGCGATGTCTAAACCAGAGGATGGTCACCTGGGTGAACATGAAAACCCAGCCCGCCTCTCCAGCAGGTCATGCACGGGCAGACCTTAAAAACAGTGTTGGAAGTGTTACGATATGACCATAAGCGCCACGACACCACATGCATGCTAGTCACATTGACCATCATCATCACCTCCTAACATCCACTGGCCACTGTTGCCACCAGTCACCACCACCCATCAACTCCACCACCACTGCACTTGACAACCATAATTCTGCATCACCACCACAAAAAGAAAACAGACACTAGCAGCACTAACAAGAAAACCTGAATTGAACCTGAAGAAACAAGAAAGAAAATAAAAACCTTGAACTTGCACTGGCCACCGTTGCCACCAGTCACCACCACCCATCAACAACCGCCATCACCACACTTGCCAACCATAAATCAGAATCACCACCAAAAATAATAAAATTAACACTACAGCAGTATCAAGAAGAACTGATTTGAACCCAAAGAAACAAGAAAGAAAATAAAAACCTTGAACTACATAGAGATGGTGACTGAGATGGAGACAACGGAGATGGCAAAGGCTTTAAAATTGTTACTACATTTTATTATTTGAAGCAATAAATTATTAATCTTACTACATGTAGAATAGTGGTAATTTATATATGTTAGATGAAACCAGTAGTTATAGAGGGACACCCTGTCCCAAACACCAAATCCATTTAACCTGTTTACTTAAAAGACATACTTAAAAATTAAACAAAACCAAACTAAACTGATTTCTAACTGAGAATTCCATTGCATTAACAAAGAAGACAAGTTCAATAATTCAACCAACCCAAAACTACTATACAGATTAGCTTTAATGTTTACTTCTTCACAACATCATATGTTGCAAGCAGCTGTAAGCACAAATCAATGGTTGTTTTTTAATACTTCACTCAATACCACCTAAAAACAGCAAGGTAGGTTAATCCGTCCATATGAAAACAAAAATAAAAATTATATATATAAAACAATATGTATTACCTTCTGCAAAAGCTGGAAAATTGATTCAGATGGTATAACCATAAAATTCCTTCGGGTGGGTAGGCATTGTTAATGATCTAGCCAGTTTGAACTTTGGTAAAGGCAAATCAAATACCTTACAGAATTGTAATTTTATCAAGAAATCATCGATGGCATGATTACAATCTGTAAACAGAAATTGGATTGTAATTTAGAGAACTGTAAAACAAACTGGACCTACTGATATTACTGAATACATTGTATTACATTGGAGTTGACCCTCAATATATAGGAAAAACGAAAACCAGAAACTGAAACCCTTGAAGCCTAACATGGGCTCATGGCTAAACATAACTAAACCCTAGTAATAAACTAATTAATAGTATGAATAACACCCCTCCTCAAGTTTAAGCATAGATATTAATCATGCCCAACTTGCATCTATAAGTGTTGTTGGAATTGGGAATCTGAACGAACTGGAATTACAAGTCTGTCTTCATGCTATCTTATCCTCCTTGGTTGATTGGATGGCAAGATGAGTGGTAATGGGTTAAAACAGGTCCATCTGAAATGAAACAAAATCTAATCAACCACACCATAGTTGAGTAAAAAACAAAAGGGATAAATTCAACCCATTTCAGAAAAAGCACAACCAACCTATTTAACCATGTTTAAATAAGTAAAAGGGTCAAATTACTTTGAAAAAGAAAGAAACACAAAAAGGTATAGAAATAAATTTACTTGCTGGACTTACCAATTTTTGTTTATGTTCCTTAACTATTGGTATTCCACTTCTCCTAATACTAGCATGTATACGTGTCCTGTGAAGTTTAAGCTTATGTTCACTGTCATAATTTGAACTAGAAGGATATTTCATCATGGATTTAGTAGTTGCGGTTTTAGAGACTTCACTTTGATGTCTCTCTTCAATTCCCTTCAACAAGCAACAAAACATGTTAGTTACTTTATCCGATCCAAAGTTTAAAAATAAATTATAAGCCTGCATTAATGTGATACTATCATCCTTGGTTGGATGACAGGATTAGGAGTAACGGTTTAAGCAGCCCATTTAGGATAATACAAAATCGAATCGGGTAAAAGGTTGAATTTTAACGCGGTTGAGATAAAACAAAACCAACCCATTTAACCACGTTTAGTTAAGTAAAAGGGTCAATTCTGTTTGGAATAGAAACACAAAAAAGTTAAAGAAATAAATTAACCTGCTGCAATTGCTTGTTTTTGTTCCTCAACTATTCCTCATGGCTCATACTAGCACGCATACATGTCTGTGAATTTTAGGCTTTGTTCCTCAACTATGGATTGCCACTTCTCCACATACTAGCATGTATATGTGTCCCGTAAATTTTAGGCTTATGTTCATTGTCATGGTTTGAACTACAGAGAATGTTTCATCATAGATTTAGTGGACACATCTTCACAGTGTGATTCTTTAATTTCATAATCATTGTCATTTGTTTCAATTTCATTTCAGGAATTGAACCTTCATCAACTAGTGCACTCAAACTCGCATTCTTGTGACGTAAGCACGCGATGACTGACAATTTAGCCAAGAGCTCAGATATTGCTTCACAGAAACACAGTGATCACTTCACCTCCCTACGTGATAATAACAGGCTTTACGGTCCTGAATGAACAGTTGCCAATAGTTTGACCCAAAAAGAAGTCATTATCAAGTTCTTTGTAACTGGATTCTCTTGTAACTTTTGCTTTTATGTTCATTTCACTCAATCTTTTAACTGAAATGTACCCAAGGTTGGCAACAGCGAACACTGAACCGGAAACCTAAGGGAAAGTGCAAGCCGAGGTTGAGACGGTTATTAACATCCCTTTGTTTTTTCTCCTTGAATATCAGTAACTATGTGGCCAGAGGTTTGTTCCATAAGCATAAAACCATAAACAGCATCAACATAAACAAGTGCATATTCATCTGGAGGTTGCCCTTGAAATCTACCAATTTCTCTGCATGTTTTAACAATGGGCACAATGTGCAGCCAGTGCACGAAAGAAATCATAAATCCATTTGTCAGCCTTTGTATGATTTCCGGTTTTTGACAAATGAAATAAGTCCTTGTCAACCTCTACCTTCATTTTTGGCCTCCAAACTTGTGTGTTCACTGTAACCACATTAGAACATTATAAGATTGTTCCATTTTGACTACAAAACGACTGATCAAACTACACACCACAAACAATGAATAAAACTGAATGGAAAGATAGATGGAGAGAAATAGACAAAATTTTGTAGCACCTTAAATGTGATATCCCCTTTGTTCGCCTTCAAAGCTTGTTTCTCCCAACTATAATCTACACCAAAAAATGCTTGCACATTTAAATTCCATCTTGTTTTCGGTCAGTGTATCAGTTTTGTCAGAGAATACATACTTTATTTTCCCTATGTCCTCAATTATATTCAATGCCACGAGCTCCATGGATATGTACAAACAAATAGATGTCATAATCTGGAACACTATCACTCACATAAGAAAAGTGAAGAATATCTCCATCCCATCAACAGAATAGTGGTAGCTCTCAACTTCTGGCTCGGGATAGTCTTTTGTTCTATAGAACTGTAACATCTCAAGCTCATTTTCATGATGTCTTAACCAAACACCAGCACAAACAGAGAAATCCATGCACAGAGCAACAAGAAAAAAGGACAGTGAGATAATTTCACAGTTTATACAGGTCTCCAAATGGGTCCTTTTAAATGGGGATCCTGAATTATTGAACATAGCTTCGGTCACCCTTCCACAATAAACCACCAGTCCTATAGCCCAATTAGTGTTCTTAAGCACACAGCCACGAAATACTATATATGAAGGGCCAAGTGATATATGTTTTCCATCAATCTCCATGGTAGCCATGAAACCATGGATGTTCCTGTTAGGCTTCTCACTTGATTAAACCATCAATATTGTCCCTCAGGTTTTCTAAAATTCTTGCTTTGCATGTTGTGTCTTCAGATTTGATTCTCCGTCCATATTATGGTCTGGATGTAAGCAAGCCCAGTTGGGTAACTGGTGGAAAGCAGCACAGTATCACAAGGAATTTGACATCTGCATAAATTTAATGATTTTGCCCATTTAAATATTATCCATTTTTTCCTGCTGAAGTCTATAGTTTACCTAAACAGATGACATGTGATTGTTTCCAATCCAATCTGACATGCTGCCTCCAATCCACGCAAGCAGCTTTAACAGCTACAACTAATAAAAAAAAGCAGAATGGCAAAATGGATGGGCCTCATCCAAAAACTGCAAATTGGGGAAGCTGATTGAAAATAGCTATAATAAAGGATATGTACATTTTCAAAGTCATTATTGCAACATGGTAAAAGACCAAAAACATCTACATATACGTATAGAAGTGACTATTGCAGAATATGCTCGTTTAAACAGCTTATCTGTTATAACAGCAGATAAGCACTTTTGCGTGTTTGATTGAAGAAAAGGGTTTATGCTTACATACTTATATAAAGGTGGATAAGTTGTTTTCATGAGCCTGGGATTGCTTATATCAAACCAACTATTCTTGTTGGATTCGAAATTACAAGTCCACTCAATGACATAAATTGTTCTTAATAAGTTTATTAGTTAATTATATGCATCTGCTTTAGTAGCATTAAGCTGATTTAATAATTAATCCCAAACACCAACTTAAACAATTAAGGGTAACTTCATAACAGCTAGAGTCATACTCAAGTCCACCCAGAAGCTCAATACTGATGATTAGCACTTCAGGTCGCATTGATCAGTTTCAACTTCATGTTAATATCAATTATTCACAGCCTCTACCACAAGCCACTAAAAATAACGAGGTCAAACAAAATTCTCATCCTACTCAAGCATATACTACTGATAGAACCCTAATCAACTTGGATATATTACCACGAAAGGATGAACAGGACCAATACACATTTAGCATACAATAAAAAGCCCTAAATTTCAGCATCGAATAGTTCATAATACGAGTAACAGAGGATCAGAGACTGACAATCGTGTTGTATTCTTCTAATCCGTGGACGATAGCTTAGGGTTTGACGAAGTTATGAAGGGTTATGAAGCCTTCGGTTAAAATACCCATATGAAAGGTATTAACGAACTTCGATGAGTGGTGAAGGTCGTTAAAGGATCATGGATTCCGGCTTTGTGGGGGTTTCTTACTTTAGGGGTTCGTCGTCGATGAAACTGGTACAGCGTTCGTAGTTCGAGATTCCAATTAACGAGATAAAATAAAGAGTAAAATGTTATTTTTATCTCTAAAATTTTGTTAAATTTGATATTATAATTTAAAAAAAAAAATTATTATTTCAATCAAATTTACCATATATTATCATTTTCATTCATTTCATTAACACTGTTAAAATCTCCGTTAAATATGAGGGTGTTTTAGTCTTTTTTATCACCCTAATTACTCAATTAAAACAAATTAATCAATTAACATTCAACTAAAACTAGAAACACATAAAGCGACTAGTGAGATTGAACACACTTCGATTTAAAAGCTTCGATTAACTCTAACTCATGTTGTTCGACTGAGGTCTGTTGTGATATTTCGGTTAAATTTTACGTTTTGTTCGAACGTGTACAGTTGTTCGATTGAGGTCATGCTGTGGAATTGAGGTCTGCTGTTGTCACGCTTTGTTTTATTGAGGTATGCAAACGTGACAACAGCAGACCTCAATCAAACAAAACGTGATAATAGTAGGCGCCAATCGAATAATGGTATATTTTCAAAGAAAACGTGAAGATAAAGTCAAATAACAGTACATGTTCGAACAAAATATGAAGATTAATTGAAATCTCACAGCAAACCTCAATAGAACAACATGAGTTAGAGAAAATCAAAGCTTTTAGATCAAAGCGTCCGGTCTCACTACTCTCTCCATGTATTTTTTAGTTTTAGTTGAATATTAATTTATTAATTTTGCTCTAATTGGATAATTAAGTGTTGAAAAAGACTAAAATAACTTCATATTTAACGAAAATTTTAACGGTGTTAGTGTAATGGATGAAAATGGCAAATTTAGTAAACTACGGTGACTGAATGGCAAAAAAAAAATTTGGATTAAAATGGCACATTCAACAAAACGTTAGGGACTAACCGTCAAGGGCAAATTCAACTTTCTTATTTTTTATCTTCTTTCCTTCCTTTTTTTTTCATTTCTTTTCAATTTGAAATGATTGATTTTAATCTTTATTTTCTTTCTATTTCCCTTATTTTCACAACTCGTAAACACAATTTTTTACTTTTATTTCATTTTCTTTCATTAAAAAAAAACTCTGGAATAAAGTTATTTTTTTTCTTTCTTTACACTTTTCTTCTTTTATCTTCTTAAATGAACTCAGAAACATTTAATTAAGAAAAGAAAAAAATATATATATATTTTCCTTTCGGTGTTTTTTCTTTCTTTTATTTCTCTTCAAATCTTTTCAATTTGAAATGATTGATTTTAGTATTTATTTTCATTTTATTTTTTTTCTTTTCCTTTAAGTAAAATCGAGAACATAACTTCTTACTTTTATTTGATTTTCTTTCATTAAAGAAACTCGAAATCACAACTGTCTTTTTCTTTCCTTCAAATTATTTTCCTTTCTCACCTTAAATGGCCTCGGGAACATAGCGTAAATGCTTCGGGTTCAAGTCTCATTCTAAGCAAAAATATTTAGAGTTGAGCCATGGATTTTTTATGGGGTTAGGGTGCGGTTTCAGCTGGAAAATAAATAGATGTGACCCATTAAGACAATACATATCCTTCGAAACAGTGTCGTATATTTGTCTTACAAAAAAATCTATATGCCTTCAATATCTATCACATTCTTTATAGTAACCATATCTATATTGTTAACGGAAAAATATATGGTTTTTATATAATTTAACACTACGGTTTATCCTTAAAATAAGGTTTAATTATATGGAACTTGAATACTCTTATAAAATGCATGTGTTTTTTAGAATATGGATTAAAGATGTAATGCAAATACTCTTAAATTCACCATAGCTTTCACATTCTTATCCATATAATTTAAATAAAAAACACACTTTGTCACACCCTCAATTTCCACAAACGGAGTATTACCGTTAGGCGTGTGACATACCAGAATCTCAGCCACTAGTTACATCAAACGACACGATAATTACAAAACATAAATGTTTGTTAACGTTTGAAAGTTTCCAAAAGCAGTATCATTTAAGAAATCATAATAATAGTTGCGGAAGCTCATACAACCGCAACCACAACATACCCGGACCACGCAACCGAAACACCACCAAAACCCATCGGATATATACACACGACAAACCGAAACCACACAACCGAAACACCACGAAACACACACATGACAGCCGCATATACCTGTATATTCGCGCACATGCACCAACACATACAAACTCATACAACCGCAACCAAAACATACCCGGACCATGAAATCAGGTAGCCCGATTCACAACCGAAACCGTAACCGAAACGAACACGAGAAAAGAAAGAAAGAAAAACACAAACGGAAGAAGGACATACCACGCCGAGTTGTTTCAGACTACGTTTGCGATTGCCAGAGAAGTTTCGTTCGTCGCAAGGGAGTTGCCGTGAGGAAGGAAGAGACGGCGAGAGGGATTAGGGTTTTCGAATGGAAGGTGTCGAAGAGGGATGGAGGTTACGGATATATACACATGCAATTATATCAATAATTTCATTTAAGACCTTCTAGTTTGTTTGAATTGAAATTAAGGATGTTAATTAACTTCTAATTAAATTTAATTAGTTTAGGTTTAGTTATTAATCATAAATATACTTTTAAGATGTTTTACATTTTTGCTTTTTATGCTAGTAAAACATTTTTTACAATAAATATACTTTTAAGATGTTTTACATTTTTGTTTTTTTATGCTAGTAAAACATTTTTTACATTTTTGATGTTCAAAGGCTACTCATTTAACAACTAAAAAGCAAAAACCAACTATTTTTTTTTTTTTGCCTAATTGTAATCGAGCAGGACAAAACCGAGCTTGTACCCACGGGTTTGGACTGAAGCCGACCCATAACCGTTTACAAAAGGAAAGCCGAACCGTGGACCGGAACCGCTAACCCATACAGGGGTCGGTCTCAGTTTTCACGGGTCGGTTCGCTGGTCTTAACCGGGTCGACCCGCGAAGTGCACACCCCTAAAGATCTCACCGACAAAGAGGCAATCCGTATATCTATGACTCGATTGCCACCGGCCAGCACCATCATGACCATCATCACCGCCGCATGCATAAGGACGATGGAGACCTCCACCATCTTCACCCTTGCCTCCGCTACCATAACCAACGATTTGTTCAAACGCCACCTTTGATTTGATTCGGATTGAAGGAGAAAGGAGATGACAGCGACGTTGAGCGGTGGTGGGAAGAAGTGGAG
The DNA here is from genome assembly GCA_025506505.1 of Flaveria sonorensis. NCBI lineage: Eukaryota > Viridiplantae > Streptophyta > Magnoliopsida > Asterales > Asteraceae > Flaveria > Flaveria sonorensis. Next base: position 65,231,948 of record CM046432.1, read on the forward strand.
ATTGTAACTAGTATAAAATAAATCATGAAAACAGTGACTTTTAATGTTATACGACATAATTATGTGTAAGATAAACCACTCATTTAGCCGCAAACACAAATGTGAAAGTCAATAGATCCATAATAAATCATTCAACAAGCCGTAAGAAATGTTACATTATTGAATATGTAAATATAATATTGATGTTTTTTTGTCCATTTGAACCATTCATTGTTATATATATGTTAAATTTTAAACATATGATTCAACAATTTAGTTGATAATAAATAAAAGTTGGAATATTTAAATAAAATAAAATAAACTATTAATTTGGTTTTATAAAATTATGAATTGATAAAAATGACAATTTAATCTCGTTACACAAAATGGGATTAAAAATTATGATAGGGTTATAGTAAAATAAATGTTTAGTCTAAAAATACTAAGAAAGATTGTGTACTTTACATGACCTATCCTTCTATTGTTTTCAAGAACAAGACATTTTGGTCATTGTGTCAAATACGTCAGCTTATTGTGTTTTATTTGTTCACCGTGTCATATATTTTACATCATATGTTATGTGTATTAATCATTATGTTTTACGTTTTAAATCTTTTTGTGTTATTTTTGTCATTATTTTTATAGATTATAAACTTGTTATCTGTCATTCTGTTTTACAATTAAAAGTATACAATGATATACTTTCACCAATATATTTTTCAAAACTCATAGTGTTGAAAATAACACAATGTATTATTTTGGTCATTGTTTTTTAATAGATTATATAAACTTGTTGGTAACTATCATTGTTTTACCATTAGAAGTACATAATAATACTATTTCACTAATGTATTTTTTAAAACTCACAGTATTCAAGATAACACAATGACCATCAAAAGACATAATAAGACATTGTATTATTTTGTTATTGTTTTTAATGTATTAGATTAATTAGTTGTTAATTTATTATTATATTTTTACATATTAGAGATACACAACAATGTTATTCCATCATTATATTTTTTAAATTCATCATTTTAGAAAAACATAATACTATTCAGGAAAATACAATAACTAATAAAAAGACATAATGAACTGCATTAAAAATACAATGACGATATACGAGCTTAAAAACATAATTTTTTATCTTTTTAAATAATAATACTGTATTCGTTTTAAAGGTAAAAAATGCAAGTTTTATGGTGTAATTTTTATAAAAAAATCATGTCGTACATAAAAGCTATAAACGTTTTTAAAAAATGTGGTAATTTGCAAAGTGTTTATTTCTAAAATATTAAAAAAAATTTCCCTACAATTTGTTTTCAACTATTGATTAGAGCATTCACAATCCATCCCCTATTCATATTCTTATAATTACACTAGAAACAATATGTTTTTTCTTTCATTTTCAATTAAATAATATTTTTTGTACCTTTATCATTATATTTTCTCTCTCATCCACTCGTAACCACTTTAAAAAATATTAAAAAATTTATGAGGATTGTACCGTGTTTCCCCAAATAAAAAGAAACACGATACAATCCCCATAAATTTTCCTTCTCCTTCACTTACAATCATCCTCTAGAATATAAGGCACCAACTCACATAAAAACGATGAACGGGTTGTGAGTGCTATTGAGATTACCTTTTATAGTTTTTAGTTTTGGAAGATTTTTTATTTGAATATTTCTCCAAAAGTTAATGACATTATAAATTTAATTATCTAAAATTAGATAAAATGTCTTTATAATTAAAAAAGAGTTAAAGACCACAAGAAGGTGTCATATTGTAACTTAATTACTCTATATAATAATTTGTTAATGACTTTATAATTAAAATTTAAATTTATAAAATTTGGTAATAGTTTTTGTAAAATACTAGTGTCGTCTTTATATGATTTCACATTAAATTATGAAAGATTGAATTGCCAATCACATGGTACAAATGCACATGAAAGAAGCTTGTACGTTACCCATGCTTGCTTGATTAGAGATTTCCAAAATTGGGCTCAACTCCCTTATTGAGGAAATGCTTACACATAGACCACATTCCCAACTCCCACATGTTTTTGTCCTTTAGTTGATATGACTTCTTAATCATTTACTATTTTTTATTTTTAAAAAAGAAATCACAAAAAAATTAACTTTTTATTAACAATTCATTAATCGTGCTTCAAGACGTGTCAATTTTATGTAGAAATAAACACATTGTTTGAATGTATCTGGAATTTATAAAGAATAATGTCATGTTAGTGTGAAAAAGTCGATGAACACGAAGCTTATTTTAAAAGAAGTAATCATAAACTAGTTTGAAAACCCATTTAGGTACAAATTTAAGAGTAAAGGAAAATAAAAAAATAATTTAAAGCTTGTAATAAAATATAGAGTATATTTAAAATTAAAAAATCACTAAAGGATTTTAACATTTACTATAACAATTAAGGGTTATATATATGATACGATTTTATTTCGCTTATACATTGATTTTCATATCCATAAATTTTATCTCGAAAATACATAAGAAATAATGATTCCCTAAATATAGGGATTTACTATTCAATTGAATTATTATTTAATTAAAATAAAAATAGACATGAGAAATAAGACATGAGAGATTTTTAAAATTGAATAAGTTTGAGGTAAAAGTGTGTGGCAACTCGAAGTTTCGGGTTAACGTTATTTTCGTTATACAACCTCTTTCTAAAATTCTTCTTTTACAATTTACCAATTTTTTTTAAAAGATTATTATATTTATGATTAATAACTAAACCTAAACTAATTTTAAATTTTTAATCATAAATATACTTTTAAGATGTTTTACATTTTTTGTTTTTTATGCTAGTAAAATATTTTTTACATTTTTGGTGTTCAAAGGCTACTCATTTAACAACTAAAAAGCAAAAACCAACTTTTTTTTTTTTTTGCCTAATTGTAATCGAACAGGACCAAAACCGAGCTTGTACCCACGGGTTTGGACCGAAGCCGACCCATAACCGTGGACCGGAACCGCTAACCCATACAATTAGTTTAGGTTTAGTTATTAATCATAAAACATTACAATAACGAGTCTAAGAAACAAATCTATTGCTTGGTTTCGTTTATACTTTTAAGATTCCTTTTTCTCCCGACAAAAGCAAGAGCCTAAAAAACATTTGCGGTCCGGACCACCATACTGTGCTAAACCGACCCGTTTAACTCGGTTCGGTCCGGCCCGAACCTTATGTAAATGGTCCGGTTCTCGGTTCTTTATATAAGCCACTTATTGGTTTCGGGTCAAGGGCGGGTCGGTCCGGTTCGGTTCGGTTCGGTTCCGACCCGTTGCTCACCCCTAGAGATCTTAGTCCAAATCGGGTTGATATTAGATGGCTTTGGTGGCATAAAGACTGGAATCACAGACATTCGGGTCTCTTCGTTTGCATGGTTCAACGTTTTTACTTTTACTTTTCGTTTGATTTTATTTTTTTTCATTTCTTTCCTTTTTAATACCAAGTTTTTCGGCATCGGTGGTCATTGACGGTGGTGTGTCATTGATGCTACTTAACATGGTTTTACGCTCCCGTTGCAACGTGTTGGGCTTAATACTAGTATGTAATACTAATTACCAACTGATTTGTGCATTATGGGTTGTAACATGCGCTTTAGTGGGTTGTAACCATTTTTTGTTTTTCTTAATTAGTGTTATTTTCAACTTTAATACTTTTACATCTTTTACAACTTGATCCCTATAATTTTTAACTTTGGTTCCTTATACTTTTTATCTTTTATAAATTTTTCGTTTTACGTTTTGGTTTAAATTTTATGAGTTAACATGCCGCAAAATGCACGTTTGGTTCAAAGTTTTCATGCCTATTCTTTCCCGTTTAACGCCCCTGTCACAATGCGCGGTTCGTCTATCGACTTAGTTATTTAGTTATTGTTTTTAATGGTTTACGTTTCACGTGCAGGGTTCAACGTTTTTACGTCTGCTCGTTCTGTTTTATTTTTTCCGTTTTTATTTATTTTTTAATATGAGTTTTTCCGGTGTTGGTAGTCGCTAATGGTGATGTGAAATTGGTACTACTTACCATGTTTGGGCTTAATACTAGTATGTAATACTAATTACCAACTGATTTGTGCATTATGGGTTGTAACATGCGCTTTAGTGGGTTGTAACCATTTTTTGTTTTTCTTAATTAGTGTTATTTTCAACTTCAATACTTTTACATCTTTTACAACTTGATCCCCATAATTTTTAACTTTGGTTCCTTATACTTTTTATCTTTTATAAATTTTTCGTTTTACGTTTTGGTTTAAATTTTATGAGTTAACATGCCGCAAAATGCACGTTTGGTTCAAAGTTTTCATGCCTATTCTTTCCCGTTTAACGCCCCTGTCACAATGCGCGGTTCGTCTATCGACTTAGTTATTTAGTTATTGTTTTTAATGGTTTACGTTTCACGTGCAGGGTTCAACGTTTTTACGTCTGCTCGTTCTGTTTTATTTTTTCCGTTTTTATTTATTTTTTAATATGAGTTTTTCCGGTGTTGGTAGTCGCTAATGGTGATGTGAAATTGGTACTACTTACCATGTTTGGGCTTAATACTAGTATGTAATACTAATTACCAACTGATTTGTGCATTATGGGTTGTAACATGCGCTTTAGTGGGTTGTAACCATTTTTTGTTTTTCTTAATTAGTGTTATTTTCAACTTCAATACTTTTACATCTTTTACAACTTGATCCCCATAATTTTTAACTTTGGTTCCTTATACTTTTTATCTTTTATAAATTTTTCGTTTTACGTTTTGGTTTAAATTTTATGAGTTAACATGCCGCAAAATGCACGTTTGGTTCAAAGTTTTCATGCCAATTCTTTCCCGTTTAACGCCCATGTCACAATGCGCGGTTCTTCTATCGACTTAGTTATTTAGTTATTGTTTTTAATGGTTTATGTTTCACGTGCAGGGTTCAACGTTTTTACGTCTGCTTGTTCTGTTTTATTTTTCCGTTTTTATTTATTTTTTAATATGAGTTTTTTCAGGATGGTGGTGTGAAATTGGTGCTACTTGCCATTTTGGGCTTAATACTAGTATGTAATACTAATTACCAATTGATTTGCGCATTATGGGTTGTAACATGCGTTTTAGTGGGTTGTAACCATTTTTTGTTTTTCTTAATTAGTGTTATGTTCAACTTCAATACTTTTACATCTTTTACAACTTGATCCCTCAAATTTTTAACTTTGGTTCCTTATACTTTTTATCTTTTATAAATTTTTCGTTTTACGTTTTGGTTTAAATTTTATGAGTTAACATGCCGCAAAATGCATATTTGGTTCAAAGTTTTCATGCCTATTCTTTCCCGTTTAACGCCCCTGTCACAATGCGCGGTTCTTCTATCGACTTAGTTATTTAGTTATTGTTTTTAATGGTTTACGTTTCACGTGCAGGGTTCAACGTTTTTACGTCTGCTCGTTCTGTTTTTTTTTTCGTTTTTATTTATTTTTTAATATGAGTTTTTTCGGTGTTGGTGGCCGCTGATGGTGGTGTGAAATTGGTGCTACTTGCCATGTTTGGGCTTAAACTAGTATGTAATACTAATTACCAACTGATTTGTGCATTATGGGTTGTAACCTGCGTTTTAGCGAGTTGTAACCATTTTTTGTTTTTCTTAATTAGTGTTATTTTCAACTTCAATACTTTTACATCTTTTACAACTTGATCCCAATAATTTTTAACTTTGGTTCCTTTTACTTTTTATCATTTATAAAATTTTCGTTTTACGTTTTGGTTTAAATTTTATGAGTTAACATGCCGCAAAATGCACGTTTGGTACAAAGTTTTCATGCCTATTTTTTCCCGTTTAACGCCCCTGTCACAATGCGTGGTTATTCTATTGACTTAGTTATTTAGTTATTGTTTTTAATGGTTTACGTTTCACGTGCAGGTTTCAACGTTTTTACTTCTGCTCGTTCTGTTTTATTTTTTCTGTTTTTATTTATTTTTTAATATGAGTTTTTCTGGTGTGATGATGGTGTGAAATTGATGCTACTTGTCATGTTTTTACGCCCTGAGGGGTTTAATAGTAGTTATTCTTCTATTTTTCATCATTGAGAAGATATTTGAGAATGGAAAGTATAGTAATAGTTGATACATGTGCGTTAGTTTAAATATTTAAGGACATTTTCTAGATTTATTAGTTATATTTATTATATGTTTGTTAACATACAAACCAAGCGTTATCTAAATTTATTAGTTTATTTATAAAAAAGTTTGTTAACATACAAATCAATGTTAACCAATGATCTTTAACCCAATTAGTTAAGATGGGGTAATCAAGACATGTAAATATGAAATGTATTGGGTTTAAGGCTCACTCTAAATAAATATATTTATGGTTGAGCTAGAGGGTTTTCCCAGTTATGAACCTCCTCCTAAGGAGGTTAGTGGTGTAGTCCCTACTAGAAAATGAATAGACAGACCCGATTAATATAACACATATAATACAAAACATGATCGTACATTTGTCGCTAAAAAACATACAAAATCAATGCTTGAGTGAGAAAAGTTCCATGTGATAATTTTAAACAACATACAAATCAATGCTTGAGGTACCCATGAGATATAAATATGAAGAGATCATGGGTTCAAGTCTTACTTTGAGCAAAATGTTTAGAGTTGAGACAGAGGGTTTTTTCAATAATGGATTTCCTTCTGAGGGGGTTGGGATGCGGTCCCGGCTGGAAAACGGATAGTTGGGCCCGATTAAAATAACATTTATCCTTCGAATCATGGTCGCACATTTGCCGTTCAAATAAAATAAAATAAAATAATAAAAATAATAAAAATAATTTTAAGAAACTTGAGATGAGAAACCAATCCTAACTTTTAGATTAAAAGAAACAGATTTTGTTCACACGTATATTACAATTCAGATGTCATGTGACATTTATAACCCCACATGTGAATAAATTTAACCACAACGGCTCAACCATTCTTTGTTTATCAAACGTCCTAATGTTCTTTTGCTCTGATGTGTCGTTGGAAAATGCCAATTTATAATGATTAAATTTAACAAAATTACATATTTCAATTAGTTTACTCATACATATTTTCTCCAAATTGGATTATCAAACTATTAAATCTAATTATCGTCGATTTTTAAATGTCAAGAAAGAAATGAAGATGAAGACGTGAAGGTCAGGATTTTCTATATATGTAATTATATTAAAAAAACTAAAACATGTTAATTATACTAAAAAGTAAAAACAGATAGCTTAAATTCACTCCCCCACTCTACATTAGAATCAAAAAAAGAAAATAATCTTTCTTAATTTAAACAAAAAACAAACATGCTAAAAAACATGTTAAAATCTATAATTTTAAATAAAACATAAAAATTAAGTTATTTAATTAGAATTTTTTAAACTTGAGTGACGTAAATAAAATATTTTTAAAATTGATTATTACTCTGCAAAGTTACTCTGTATTCTTTACGATATTATTATATTGTTTGTATGCTTTCACATGGAGACAATTATAGGGTTGAAGTGGAATCTATGATAGTTTAATAAAGAGGATACATAAAATCAAAAGTAAATTATTATTTACATCCTTAACATTTGTTCATTTTAACTATTTGTATTTTTGTAGTTTTAAAATTGTCATCCGTCCCCTGATGTTTCATTTTTATTTTCATTTGATTCCAACACACTAACGCCGTTAGATTTTTCCGTTAATTTTTATGAAATGACAAAATACCCTTAAAATTAAATTAAATACCCCATCCACACCCCACCCCTTTTATCTTCTCTCTTTATCTCTCTCTCTCTCTCTCTCTCTCTCTCTTTTCTCCCTTTCTATGTCCACCACCATTACCACCGCAATCGCCGCACCACCGTCGTCGTCGCACCACCACCGCCACCTCCATGACCAGAAGAACCACCGCCACCCCTATCTCTTCTTTTCTCTTCTTTGTGTGTGTGATCGGTACTCCACAACCACCAAAATGTGAAATTGGTGTTCTAGAAAAGTAGATCTAGTGGTGGAAGGGTGAAACACAGTGGCGGGCAAGGGTATTTTGGCAAAAATCGTAGATCTAGTAGTGATGGGCGACTATGGTGGTAGAGATAGGGGTTTTGATGGTGGTGATAGATGGTCGTGATGGGGTCTATAGTGGTGGTGATAGTGGCTACGGTTGTGATGATGGGTGTTTGCGGTAGTGGTGGTGATGGGGGCTGTGGTGGTGATGGTGATGGATGGCTGTGGTGGTGATGGTGATGGTGATGGATGGCTGTGGTGGTGATGGTGATGGGTGGCTGTGAAGGTTGTGATGGGTGGCTGTGAAGGTTGTGATGGGTGGTTGTGTGGTGGTGGTGATGGGGGCTGCGGTGGTGGTGATGGGTGGCTATAGTGTTGATGGTGATGGGTGGCTGTGAAGGTGGTGATGGTGATAGGTGTTTGTGAAGGTGGTGATGGGTGGTTGCGGTGGTGGTGATGAGGGCTGCGATGGTGGTGATGGGTGGCTACGATGGTGGTGATGGGGGTTGTGGTGGTGGTGATAGGGCTATGGTGGTGGTGATGGGGTGTGGAGGTGGTGATAGGGACTACGATGGTGGTGATGGGGACTACAGTGGTTGTGATGGGGACTACGATAGTGGTGATGGGTGGCTACGAAGGTTGTGATGGGTGGCTGTTATGGTGGTGATGGGAATTGTGGTGGTGGTGGTGATGAGAGCTGTGAAGGTGATGATGGGCAGTTGTCATGATGGTGATGAGGGGTAGTTTAGTCTTTTTATCAATAATTTTAACATGAAAACTAACAGTGTTAGTCATCTAGACTCAAATAGAAATAAAAATAAAACGACAAAGACTCAAATGTAAATAAAATGAAACGTTAGGGGGCGAATGTCAATTTTGAGACTGCAGGGATGGAAGTGGTTAAAATACGCAAACATCAGGGATGTAAATGGTAATTTACTCTAAAATCAATGAGTTAGGGTGGTGAGGGCACCCAACCATACACCTCACAAGACACCACATGCCCATTGATTACAATTTGTCACGTCACATCACACCACGACATGTAGGGGGGGGGGGTGCTCACACCATGGGGGATGCTGGCATGGGGAAGAAACACATGCTGCATAATGAGGAGAAAACATCCACAATGTCTGGGGCGTGGGGACCGAACGACGCGGTGTGGGGGATCGGCGACAATGTTGCCGTGGGACGCCGCCCACCATTGTGGGGTTACAAAGTGCCTTCCCCCTCTCACCTAGGTACATGTTAATTTTCTAAGACGAAGGTATAGTAAATTATTTTTTTATAAATACATTGTTGCTTTAACTATACAATTTTCATATCCATGAAAGTATCATCAAAGTCATGTTTATCAAACTTTCATGGGTAGATCAAGTGGTAGTGCGTTATGCCTTATATTCATGACATGTTGGGTTCAAACCTCATAAACTTTCTAGACGACCACCTACCCGGCTTAGGTCTTTACATATTATGTCTTTACAATTTTGACCGGTTAATAGGGTATCGACGAGACCCAAAGTTTATAGTCTAAGTGGGTACCCATGTCACAAAAAGAATAAAAAATAAAACTTATATGGTTGAAGTAACACAATGAAAGTTTTGTTTTCATATTTAATAGTATGCGGATAACCGTTGAAATAACGTTAACATATACACTATTTAATATATAAATTGATTAAATTATACGTAGACCTCAACTTGTTTAACTTTTAATTTAAAAAACATGATATTGATAGTATTTTTTTTCAAAATGAACACATGTATATACAATATATTATGTATGTGTATATGTGCACGTTAGAAGAGAAATAAAACGAATTATAGATTTTTTGGGATTTTTAGTTTAGCACCATACTTTTTTTTTTGTACTCCTAAAACTCATTTTGTCTTCGTTTGATTATACGTATAGAAAGAGAAAAAGGTCTTCGTTTGATTATACGTATAGAAAGAGAAAAAAGACTGAATGTGTTTACTTAGTTTATTAAATGTTATAAGTAAAGGCTGATTTAATTGAGCTAGTGAACGAGCTACCACTAGCTCGGGCTCGACATGTTTACATACTGAGCAAAATTCAAGCGATATTTTTCGAGCAAAATTCGAGCTGCGACCTATTTGAACAATGTCGCATATACACGCATACACATGCATACATACATACAGTACATATATACAAACAATACATATATATACACACATACATACACACTCCTAATATGTGATTTCTTAAATAGGCTAGTTTTAGTGGATAATGTATTTCATAAAACGTGCTTTTAATATTTATTTCATGTGATAAACTAGTATTAGTAACCCACTCTACATGGTTGAGTAGCAAATTTGTTTGCGTACTTATATGATGTAGGTGGAACCGTGGAAACAAAAGATAATCAATTGAACCTGTTGATTCACAAAGAATACCTTAAACAATTCATCTAATTATCGTTAATTCACGAAGAATACCGGCAATTAGGATAATCACACACTAACATACTCTTGTGATAAAGAGAAAATGATTTTTTATAAACTTCAAAATTGATCATCTCCTAAAGATTACATGAGTATAAAAGAGAAGCCAAAAGTCGAATGGACCTCGAAACATAAACGGACAAAAAGCTGAGCCACAAAGTCCAACAAAAACTAAAAATAAGACAAAAAGTAAAAAAAAAAAAAAACTCATTAAATAAGCTGTTTTTTGGGTCGAAACGATGATCTAAACCGCCTA